>BQNB010000769.1:11302-66512 GCA_026074375.1 Tanacetum coccineum
TAAGACTTCTGCTGTGTATGAGAAAACATCTCCTAGATCTGATCTTAAGTGGAAACCCACAGGTAGAATTTTCAAATCTGTTGGTCTTAGGTGGATTCCTACAGGGAAGTTATTCGACTCTTGTACTAGCAAGGATATCCCTAATATTAATGAAAGCAAACAAACTCTGGATTTAAGTGCAGGTACATCAATCAATGTTCAAAAGGAACAAGGTTTTGATTTAAGTGCAGGTACATCTAACAATGTCAAACTAGACAATCTCAGAGTATGGTTGCTGAAAAAGCTGATATCTCAAAAACCAGTGTTGAAGTGGATTCAAAACTGATCAGAAAAAAGATGTTTGAACAAAATGGTTCAAGCCTCGTAACAAAATGTCAACAAAAGTTCCTTTAACAAACATGATAGTTATGACATCAATGATAGAGTTGGAAAGTCTATTCGGTCCTTTCTTCGACGAATATTTCAATGGAGTACATCAAGTTGTTTCAAAGTCTTCCGCTGTTACTGCTGCTGATACATACGATAAACATCAACAACAACCAGATTCAACTTCATCTACTTCAACTCTAGCAACAACTGTCACTGCTGATGGAAACTTCGACTTGTAAATATTTTTATTTTTATCTTTATTTTGATTTATAAATATTTTTGAAAAAGAAAATACAAAAATATAAAACCAACAAAAAGAAAATAGAAAAATATAAAATCTATAAAAACAAAATATAAAATCAGAAAATTTCAAAAATACCAAAAAGAATCTTCTCGACATGTCTCTTGGAAACGATAATATTTACGTACCTAGAAATGTTGATTAACATCGACACGGGCGTGTAAATGAAGTTCGAACAATTTCAAAACATGTCATTTCTAAATTTTCTCACAATGACTTATGTACATATCAGTGCATAACTCGGACCCGAAAGTAATAGGGAAGTGTACGCTTCAGTGCGCTTACTCTACAAATAGAAGAGAAGTCTTCTATCATGGTTTTTAAAATTGTTGAACACAATTTTTCAAAAAGAACTTTCAATGTCAAATTGTCTACAATATAATTTGTGGTATTTTTCCATAAAAAGTGGTATTTGTTAAAATTGTGTGTTCAACACTCCCTTACTCGAATAAGTTTTAAAAGAATTGTAGTTCGTAGAATGTCAATTTATGTGAATCAATTTCTGAGGGGGAGCTTTATAAAACAAAGCATTTTAATGTGTAGGGTACATCTCATAAATGTCAATTTTATGTATCCAAACATATTTTCTAAAATTAAAATGTAGAAATCATAATGTCAATTAATAATATACATTGTTCACTAAGGCATCACACTCCGTCTTCAACATTTTGTGGTGTCATATCAATTTTTCATTCCAATATCAAGTTTTAATAAATATGGGTATCATACATATACTGTTGAAAGGGAGCTACATGGAAATTGAATTCATGCAATATCGTGGTATAATTTTTCTCCCCAGGGAATTTTTCATGTCAAATTTTAATCAATTGGTATTTCAAATACGAAGTGTTTTATTATTTAAAATAAGGGGAGAAAATGTGATTAAAATATGTTATAGACGAATGTGATCTTTAAGACTCTAAGTGCAAATCTTTTCTTCATGTGCTAAACAATTTTGATTCTCGATGCACATGTGTAGGGGGTATTTGAAAATAACAATGTCAGAAAATGGTTTTATGGTTTGATCTCTAAACCCAACAACCAATTAATCTCACGACGTCGATGAAGTCATAAGGTGGTTAAGGTTAGGTATAAGTCCTATGATCCAACCAGAACTGGAGGGATCTACCCAAGGACACTCCATAGTTAGAAATAGCAGTCTTTAGGTATGACTGGAGATGAATGAGTATAAGGGAATAATGCCGGCTAAGATTGAGCTAACACTAGAACAATCACAATAAGGTGTTAGTAATGACGTCTTGGTAAGCATTGAAGGGGTTGAAGAATGAAAAAGAAATGTATGGATAAAGGGTGAAAACAAAGCAGCCCTCCTCACACCTTAGGCAGAAATCGGGTCAATACATAATCTATCAGTTTTTCACAAAGATGAATTCTGATACTGAAGATGACATCATGGACCCAGTGATGTTATGCACAACCCTTCCCAGTCATTCGGGTTTTTCTCAAAAGAAACTTATCTCATTTGTCATGGAGATACACATATTATCTATTGACATCTCACTCCGAGATTGTTGATATTGAATAGGTGGCAGTCTGCTCCAGCCTCCGATTACTAAAACCAAAGTGCATAAATCGAGTCTAAAGCCAGAAGAGATCAAATTGTAAATCTCATTAGGACATAATGTCAAAATACACTTGTTGAACACCATAAAGTTCACAAGTTGTAACAAAGAGTCCTACGTATTATCCTTAAGATCTTGCCAGAACATTAGAGTGATACTTAAGTATTCACAGTAAAGATGGAAATCTTGCATGAGCCAACATCAAACAAGCTCTTGGTAGGTGACTTGCAAGATTCTATATGAATAAAGCTTGTCTTAACTAGAAAGAAACGATGGTGCGATTCTATGTGAATCAAACATGTTCCAGTAAAATGAATTGTCGACTTAATCAGAAAGATAGTAACTATCTGATTCACTCCTACCGTGTTGTCTGCTTTGAGACATTCCAATAATGAGAACTAGCAAGCATGGTGAATCTAATACATCTGTGTTAGAAGATCCTACGCTTTGAGCTGGAAACCCTGTCAAGGAGATTCTCTAAATCTACCTAATTACAGGTATAGTATTTATATTATAAAACGGGAAACCGGAGGTTAATGCAACCAAACTCAAGATGAATGACAAAGCCATATTCATCTTTTATTGCTAACTGTCTTATTTCAGGTTTAGACGACGGTGTTGCAACCTCATTCCAGCGAAGTCGGATTCATAAACCACATGCTCATACTCAAGCCTTCAAAGTCAATCATTCAATGTCAAGATAGTTGATTCTAAACTTCCCACCATCAAAGAGCCTTAAATTCAAATAAAGAATCATATATTGGGAGAAGATTGTTAGCCTTAAAATATGAGGACTTATACGGAATTACATTAATTCATAAATAGCCAAACACGCAGGGACTAGATTAGACTATTAAGGATAGTTTAGTTGTGTTTAGACTATAAATACCACCTCCATACTTCCATGGAGGGGTGAGGATAATCATTTGTAACATAAAGTGTGTGTTTCTCTCTCTAGAAAACATACACATCTTTCCCTCTCTACTTTTCTCTCTTAATAATATGGCTCTCTATTTCTTGTATCCTCTCCGACCTCCAAATCGTGTGTTTCACTGGTACAAAAACTAGTATTGGTCACTCCAAAAATGTGTGACAATATTCATATGGTCACACGTGTTTTTTTGGGTGTTTGTCACCAAATATCGTGCCACTGTAGGTCACATACAGTCACGTTAGGGATTTCGTGGCTATTTCCATTAAAAAAGAGTGACCAAAACCCGAATATGTGTGACAAATTAGGCATAAGTTTTGTTGGATTAATCAGTATTAGTGACCATAAACACTTTATAGTCACACGAATGGTTTTTGAGAGTAACTATTGTTCGTCCTTTGGCCACATAAATATATAATATATGTGACATTTGAGATGATTTATTCAAGTAAATTTGTATTTTGTGTGACTATTGCCCATCCTATGGCTACATGAATATATAATAAATGTGGCCTTTATGATGATTTAGCCACATAAATCATGTTTTTTTGTGGGGATTTAGTAACATATAAGTAATCAAAAATTGGCCAAAAGTGTGAATAAGTGTGACCATATGCTTTGTAAACTCAACTAAATGTGTATTTTGTGTGACTATTATTCACCATTGGCCATATGATCTTTATGTTTGTGTGGCATTTGCTATGATTTAGTCACACAAAGCATGTTTTTTTGTGAGGATTTAGTCACATACAAGTAACCAAAAAGTGGCCAAAAGCGTTAATAAGTGTGACCATATGCTTTGTAAATTCAAGTGAATGTGTATTTTGTGTGACTATTGTTCATCCAATGGCCACATGATCTTTATGTTTGTGTGGCTTTTGCTATGATTTAGTCACACAAAGCATGTTTTTTGTGGGGTTTTAGTCACATATAAGTAAGCA
Organism: Tanacetum coccineum; assembly: GCA_026074375.1. Classification (NCBI taxonomy): domain Eukaryota; kingdom Viridiplantae; phylum Streptophyta; class Magnoliopsida; order Asterales; family Asteraceae; genus Tanacetum; species Tanacetum coccineum. The sequence goes on from BQNB010000769.1 coordinate 15,428, forward strand.
AAAAGTGGCCAAAAGTGTTAATAAGTGTGACCATATGCTTTTTAAATTCAAGTAAATATGTATTTTGTGTGACTATTGTTCCCCCAATGGCCACATGAATTTTATAATATGGAAGTACGGGGAATCGAACCTCGTGCCTCTCGCATGCAATGTGAGCTACACTCCCAAAATGTAACAGTATACATGTGTTTTCAATAGAGACTTGCTAATCAAATAATAAGAGCTATAATGCTCTTAATTATACTTGAAACACTTACAATAGTATCTGACGTGTCCTGTGAATTGTTATTGAAGTTTGGCTATTGCTGTCATCTCGTCCAAATATAAAAGATCTTACCCAACGAATACCAAGAGTCCAAAATATAGCTGCAACAACAAAAACAAACATGAACCGGAAGATTAAGCATCATAAAATATTAAACTTAAAATAATCTTTATGCGAAGTTATTGTCTAGTGGGATAAATTGCACCGGATATTATGTATAAGAAGATGAATGTCCTTAATCTTAATGGTAATCCAGGATTTGATGCAAGTATATTATGTGAAAGCAATTTTCTAAATTATGTACCTTGTTGACTTTCCTGAAAGAATGTCCATCAAAGAGAAATCATGATAAGGGGGCCTGCAATAGCGGACGACAAAGATATCAACCAATAATTTCATACACCGATATACATGTGTTATATCACATATGGTATGATGACAGGCCTATATATCACGAAAGTTTGAAAAATGCTAGATATTTATCTTCCCAAGAGCTAATCGTCATAGTATAATCATTTCTCTTATTCTAAAAGAGACCCGACTTATAAGAGGTTATTTAACCTTATCTAGCTACCTTTATTCCCATTCCAGCATGCATACATATACATTAAGAGAACCACAGACAATGGTACGATATATATAAGAATACATATGCACATTCAAAAGACAAATGGTTTTACCAGATAAACAACCAGTTTAGTAGTAAGCAATTGAAAAACATTCAAGATTTCAATCTCAACAGCTTTCCAGTCCCCTAACCAGATATCTTTTTCACTCTTGAGCCAGGTTTTAACCTGCAGTAAACAACCAGAATCATCAATCATTACAATCCTAATTTACAAGTATTTCCATAAACTTAGCGTTTGAGGTGCTAGTGAAACAATATCTCGTCAATATAACTTAGCATATAATTAACATATTTTTTGGGTAAAGGGGACTCACCCCGATAAGTCAAGCAGTCTTAATTCATTGAGCAACACTAAAATTCTCGGGCAGTACTAAATTTTCTTTAAGCCCAAACAACATTAACATACAAAGGAAGCACTAATTTTCAAGGAGCAGTACTAATTTTCAAAGGCAGCACTAATTTTCAAGGAACATTACAAAGGCAACACTAATTTTCAAGAAGCACTACCAATGTTGATTCATCAGATGTTGAATTGACTTTGGCTGACAATAGCCTGTTATATAATACCTACAAAAAATATACCACTAAAAATCTAGACAAAAAATATTGATTTGAAGAAAAGGAATTAAGCAAACTATAGTCTTACTTGGTGGAGCTGAAAAAGCACGTAAAATGATTCATTTCCATAGAAAATGTTGCAATCTTTTTTCCCACCATCATGTAATGGAGAAGCCACACTTTTGCCAGTGGTTTTGCACTTACCAGATAACTCCGTGCTACTTCTGGGAAGAACATTATCATTTACAACACCAACGGCTGGCGCTTTATCCCTAATACATGTGTTCTTAACATCTTTTTCTACTCTTGATCCATCTTCTTTGGGTAAAGTACCACCATTTACCATAATTACCTTGCTTGAATCTACTCTTTTTGGTGAAACATTATCATCACCATTGCAAGCTGGTTTTCCTTGTTTGACATTATTAAAAGTAACACTATCAGCTCCTGGGCTTCCATCACTATCACCTTCATTTCTGGTTGCACCACGTGTAGATATCTCGACATCTATGACATTATCATAATTTTTAAGTCAAGAAGGAACATAGAGCATTAGCTCCAAGAAGGTAGTCCAAAGCTTCAATACTTGATTCACTTGTTCTTTGGTAGAGCAAACCTCTTCATACAAATACTTAATAATTTTAAATAAATCAACATGAATATCCTTGTCAGTTAAGTCATATTCAAGATGTGGCACATAGAGTGTCTACTTCCAGCAGCAACACTATAGAGCACATCATCATCTTTCTGGCTCTTTTCCTTTGTTTCTTTTATCTCAGTCACTAAGCCTATAGTAATAGAGAAACATAAAGGATCTTCAGTATAAGAAAAAAAACCTTTGAATCTAGAAGTGTAAAAAACAACTAGTAGAAATAAGATTCACTTACATTTTGTGCTCAAATCCTTTGAATCTTGCTGCTTAAAATAGAAACTTCGGTGATCAAGTGACTTGTAATGGTTCTTCGCATATATGTCTGCCCAGACCTTGTTAAAATCTTCTCGACACTTTATCCACTCTTCTTGTTTCTGCTTCATACGAATTAATATAACAGGTACCGCAGTAGATGGGCTTTTACGCAGTGTTTCCATCACTTCAAGACCATGATCTCCGTATAAACGCTCAATACAGCGTAAATTCAGAGCTACAGGTATCCATAAAAAATATATATGTAAGAGCAAAACATAAAACTATATCAACTTTTTCATAACTAAACAACAGAGATAAAATAATATAAGACCTGAGAAATGATCTTCGACACGAATGGAACCCTCTGAACTAACTGAGCGGTTGTTAATGCCGTTTAGTAGTTCCTCAACACGTTTGAGAGCTGAGTTCACAGACTCCAATAACATGTCTAACTCGAACCTAGAAGTGTAAAAAATAAGCACAAATGATCTTCGACACGAATGGAAACTCGAGGTAAAAAAAATGTAGATAAGCCATTTTAAATTTTTCCTCAGATAATCAGTTTTCTTGCAATAAATTATTTGAAGTCCTAATCTGTTTTGTTGCAGTATTCATATATTCTAACTTTATTCGACTTCAAGTCACAATAATCATATAATCAGCACTAAAACACAAATCCAAACACCCCACATGACTTGTTTAGAACAAAAAGATGAAAAAAATGAACGAGACACAACCTCTGAGAGAGCAGGGATTCCTAGTGCTTTCATGAAAGCAGAAACCTTCATTAAGGGTAATGTCAATTTTAAAACCAATGTTAGTCACCAACTTCTCATTTTGAATCTGTTATACCAAACAAAAAAAAATAACCTGTTACACCTATCAAATGCTTTTGAAAACTATAGTAACATCTAACATTTAACCCAAACTTACATAAAAGACCAATTTCATTCACGCATTCCATCGAGCAATTGGTGGGCATCATAACCTATAAGATCTAGATAAGATAAATAATATTAATTATTCAAGCATTCCATCAACCAATTTCTAGCTTATGAACATGAGGTCAGGGCTTATTCCCATTAGCTATCATTTAGCATATATGTTTGGTTATCTTGATCCCTTCAAACTCCTAAGTCCACCTATTCCACTAAATAGCAAACACTACGTATATCACAGCCCGCATAAACCAACAAACAAATAAAAGACATTCCATTTGTTTTTAAAAGGTGACTTACCAATTTATGCGTCTCTGATTCTCACAAAAAATTAGTATCCACACGTATGCCGAGCAACCATATGCATCAAAGCAATTCATGAAAAAGGTAGCAACTTTTAATTATAGAAATCAATTACATTAATAGAGAACAAACAAAATATAGCGTACAAAAAGAAAATGAAAACCTTAGATCCAAAATGATGGCTGATGAAAGATGGAAATAAGATGTGGTGTTGTTCGTTCGAGATGAGGCAGGACCAGATGGTGGGAAGTTGTGGCTTTTGGAGATATGGGGGTTGAATGGAGATTTTGGGTTTTGAGATAGTTGATTCGATAAAGAGAGGTGGGTTTTAAGATCTAAGAGGGAAATTTTTAGGGTTTGAGATTTTGGGGAAAATTGTTAGCGGGAACAATGAAAGGGAGAAGGAAGAGCCAAAATGTTTTGATATGGTGTGACTATTTTAAAGCCTATAGTCACATGATCATGCTACAAATAAATGTGACTATATACATTAGGTTTTGGCAAGCAAACACACACTAAACTTTAGACACACATATTTACTAACATGACCATATGTATCGAATTTTGGTTACACTTAATCATGTATGTCTATGGTTTAGTGTGATCATATATGACATTTGGTCACACTGTTCAAGTGTGTGACATATATTTGTCACTTTTAAATGTATATCGTGACTAATGCTTCAAACTTACTTTTTAGTTGTCACATATTTCAAATTTATGTGGCTAAATATTCAGCAAAAAATAGCAGTCACTTTTAAATAATGTGTGACAAACTTGACTATATGATTTAGTCACATACACAATTACTTCATGTGACCATATATGGATTTTGGTCACACTGTTCACTTGTGTGACATATATTTATCACATATGTATATATATAGTGTGACTAATGTTTCAAACTTATTTGTATCTGTCACACGTCTCAAATTATAAGTGACTAAATAATCAACAAAAAATTACCAGTTACCTCTAGTCACATAAATATTCAAATGTGTGACAATGAAATTCCGAAATGGTCACACAAAATGAGTTCAAGGCTGTTTATTTTATTCTCGTACATTTAGTCACATAAATATCTGATTGTGTGGCCGTTCAAAAAACAGCATGTGTGACGATATCCCAGATTTGTACTAGTGGACTTTGATTCATAACCATTTTTAATACGGTATCGGAAACAAAATGATAGTAAATACTTAAATCATTTAACTGTGACTTTATGGAAGTACACTCATGTATTTCTGAGAGCATTGACGTGTTACTAGACGCTTACTAATGTTGTTATATTTATTTGTGACATGTCCAAGTGGGAGCTGTTGGGATATGTCCATATCATAAATAAATATATGACCGGAAATTACGTGAACCTATGGGGGCACACGCGTTTACACATAGGATACGTTTATTAATGTAATTAATATATTTATTGTATATTAATTATATTACTCCCTCCGTCCCATATTAAGTGTCCATTTTTGACCTTTTAAAGTCTTTTTTCTTCAACTTTGACCTTAATTATTTCTTCTTATGTAATATGATACTCAATGCAAAATATATAAATGGATAGAGTTTCGAATGTATTTTTCATTGGTATAATTTTCAGTAAGCATTATATAATATAAAGAAAAATATTTACGGTCAAAGTTAATGAAAAAAGAATTCAAAAAGTCAAAAATAGACACTTAATATGGGACGGAGGGAGTAATATGTTTCACGAAATAATTAAACGGTCTTTAATTATAACGTTAGACGTTAAACTAATTAATAGATATTAACAAGTGAGGGACTTGTTAGTACAAAAACCAAACCCGTGAGGTGTTGGTTGTGACCGGTCGAACTAAAAGAGTATAAGGGAGGAGAGTGTCGATTTATGAAATTTAAGGAGGTGTTGTATTATGACTTGGTCTCCAAGTCATTGAGCTATATAATGAACCCTATTTGTTCATCAATACGGGACGTCACATAATATTCCAAAACATCACAAGACACGATGATATATCCCTAAAACATCTTTCGATATCTGATATCCTATGAAAACCAATCGCATGCATGTTCTTTTAGATATGATATTAATATTATACACATGCATGTAAAATCTACATGCATATGTATACATAAGATATAGAATGCATATTCTCTGTTCTTTGTGGTTTGACGATGGGTTATTGAAATCCCTTGTGGGATTCGATCGTGTGACGATAAGAACCAAAACAAGAACATTGTGTTCGGTTGTTTTATTCGTGAAGCGAGTACTAGCATCCTAGCGTATCTTCGTGACGTGTAGTGTGTGCATACCATAGAGGTTATCTACTTTGATAACTTGGGCGGTTTTCGCGTTGTATTATTTATTATACACACGCGTATATTCAACACTGTGTATTCGTTAATTGCTAAAAGATACGCGTTCTTGATCCCTTTGTTAATTACATATTCTATACGTGTTAATGTTTTCCGCTGCGTACTCGTGATTATTAATTTGTTAATTAGTTGTAAAAACCCAACAGTATCTAGGGACGAACCTAGCCTTACCACCTGTAATGGACAATTGGCAACCAGGAAGGCCCCGACAGTAACCGTGATCACCTTTAGATCCAAGGGCGAACATATTTCATAAAAATCAGTACACTGTAACACCACAGAAATGTCAAGACAAACGCAGCGGAATGGTAAGGTTGGGGTTGCTACTTCAGGGGCACAACAGCACAAGTCACGGAAACGACCTCAAATAAAAATGGAGCGATTGTTATAATAACGTCATATTCTATTTAATAAAAGATCAGAGTAGCAACAGGTTTCATTTATAATGTATTAGAAAACATTGTCAAAAACGTTTGTCGAATGTATCCAAGTGTATTAGCCTCAAAAATATAATCCGCAGCGACTCGAATGCTCCCCAATGCTCCACTAGCAAACTAGTAACCCTGAAAATACATGCTCAAACGTCAACAATTATGTTGGTGAAATAATAGGTTTAAGTAAAAAGCAGTATAGAAATAATTTTAAAAAATATTTCAAAGAAAAGTAGCGTACAACATTTAAAATGTTATTTCCGAAATCCAAGTAGTGATTCAGTAAATCAAGAAGTATTTAAAAGTGGACCACAAGATCGAAGTAAATGGTGGACTAAGTACGTATTCCGAAGTCCAAAATAGGTAAGGTAGACAAGAGAAACACATTCATCATGTCCAACACTTGTATTATTGCACTAAGCTCATGACCTCGAAGCTGTATTCGTAATTATAATGGATTGCAACCATAATCGCGTATTTGCACCAGTAAATCGTAATTATAATGGATTTGCACCAGTAATCATAATTATAATGGATTTGCACCTGTAAATCGTATTTCACCAGTAATCGTAATTATAATAGATTTGCACCATAATCGAAATTTGCACCAGTAATCGAATTATATTGATTTGGCACCATTAATCGTTATTTGCACCAGTAATCGTAATTAAATGGATTTGCACCAGTATTTGTATTTGCTACAGTACTCGTAATTATAATGGATATTGCACCAGTAATCTATTTGCACCATAATCGTATATAATAATGGATTTGCACCATTAAATCGTATTGCATCCAGTAATCGTAATTATAAAAGGATTTGCTCCATTAATACGTAATTAACAATGGATTGCACCATGTAATTTGGCTCTTAGGCAAAATCGTTCATGCAATAATCTGGATAGCATACATTTTGAAAACACTTAGTGTCCAAAGTAAAAACAAGCAATGTAATATCACCCGTAGATTTTGTAATAACAATTATGTGTAAAAAATGGGGCTATGGAACTCACAGAGTATTGAAAAGGTTAAATGACTGTAGTAAAATATACAAGTTTGTAAACGAGCATGTATTCCCCTCGCGGGTTTATAAAACATTGAAAATATTTTAAATGCGAGACTATGAACTCACAAAGTATTGAAAGGTAATTGTACTGTAGTAAAATATATGAGTTTGTAAAAGAGCATGTAATCCCCTCACGGGTTTATAAAACATTGAAAAGATTAAAATGCGAGACTATGAAACTCACCTGAGTGAATGGAAAAACAACAATTATTCAACTAGAAAAATGCTCACAAGTGAATCCGAAGGCAACCTAATCCAACATAAAGGTCCGTATAAGTACTAAAACACTTTGATTATTATAGGACGGTATAGCTCATCAAACCTACGTTCGGGCTATCATAATTAAGAGGGTCGTGGTATGAACGAATGAGGAGCTAGGACACTTTAAATCGTAAATATCCAAAAACAACAGTCGTCGATACCCACCTCCGAAGAAGGCCTCATTATGAACAATCACTAGTAATATTGTACTTTGGATTAATACCACATATAAGGTCTATAAAGTGTCAATCACCATCTAATTGTGATTGTGAAAAAAATGATATTAATTCTCATTTGAAAAAAAAATGCCATGATTAAAGCTCGAATATCGTTAAATAGTTCAAGTATCTTTGTAAAAATAATATTTCTAAGTTTAAGACATGTATAAATATTATATGAGAATGATTCTAAAATGTTTCGTCAAAAATATTATTTTTAAAAACGAACGCAACACTTTTACCTCAGGAAATAGTGCACAAGTTTAGAAAATAATGCGTAACTTCTCGTTTAAGCCCGTTTCTTACTTTTCTTATGTCCACATTTTCGATTAATCGAGTTTTTATCAATATAACAATTTTTAAAAAATTTTTAGTTTTTCTGAAGAATATGATTTTTACTGTTCATAGAACAGATTATATAAACTTTTATTATTGTTTTGTTATCGTAACACGTCGTTATTTTATTTCGTTATAGCTCCGTTTTTAACGATTCTTTCGAGTACGATCTCGTAATTAAAAGTTATATCATATTTTTGATGTTTTAAAAATATCACTTTCTGTAATGAATAGTAAATTTTATAAAAATAGTTTTATAAAAGTATTTCTCGTCGTAAACTCGTAACTAACGTATCTTTTTCGTTATTAATCCGTTTAACAAGTTTCTTACCTTTTCGGAATCGTCGTGATTTGTATTATTTTATAAAAACATAAAATCCCCTGTTTGGAATTCGAAAACCTAACTGTCCCCAAGAATTAATCTGTTTATATAAGTTATTTATAGAATATTTTTTTATATACTTTTTAACCTCACAACTTACCACAGTTCTTTTATAACTAATATATTATAAGGTTTATACCAGATAATAATGTCCTTAAGTTCATATTTTTCCAAGATCCTCAAGATCACAAGTTAGTAACTTTTAACATAGAATCATAAACTTTCTACTTACTCGTAATTACCAGTTTACATATGAACTTTTTATACTTAAACTGAGATAGTACAAGACTTATATGGTTTTCTTCTTTCAAGATATTACCAACATCATAACATGTGAGAAAGTGCACAAAATCATAATCACAAGAAAAATTATATTTTTCATGTTCAAAAGTATTCCTAATGGTGATTTCACTATATAGCACATTATATACATAAAAACTCATAAAATGAAAGCATAAAGGTTTAAAATAGACCTTATGAGGTATGATGATGATGAGAAACAAATGCTAAACCCTTGTTTAGCCTTAAAAACCAAGCTTGCACTTAAGAAAACCCTTATTTTCTTAACAAAAACCCTAGCTTCCTTTTTTAAGATAACACTTGAAAAGGTTAGCCAATGCTTGGATCACTTAGAATACCTTAGAATGGATGATTATAGAAGTGTATGGGTTGTATAAAAATTGATATGGGTTTGGTTTGGTTTGGTTTTGAGCCGTGGCCTAGTATAGAGCAAAAGGGAAGAGTTTTTTATTTTTGCTAAGTGTTTACTTTGTAAGACTTCTCTTACTAGATGATACATGCATAATAAGGTGTAAATATCAGCCAAGGAAACATGTATGGTTATCAAGGGATGTTCTTCTTGTGTCTTAGGTATAAGACTTGGTCTTGTCTAAGTCAAAGAAACAAAGCAAGGTGTATTCATTTATGAAGATGGTGTAGTAACTTTGACCAAGTGAAGAGTTATTCATATAAACACTTGTATAAATGCAAGAATTTCGGCAAAGAAAGGAATATAGATGAAACATTGCCAACTTTATGTATTTGGGTATAAAAGGGGTATTTGTTGAAGCGTAGAAAAGTTTTTGTGGTTCCGGGAGTGCCTAAACGCAATTTATCGCGAAACGTATTTAATTTACGTAACCAACAAAAATAAAATATAAAAGTTAATTATTACTTTTGAAAAAAATATAATGATGGCTTGACATAAACTTTAATTTGTTTGGTGCCCGTTTACGTTGGTTGTTGATTTTTAGTTCACGGAGCGATTAACTTAACACTTAAATAAAAGCGAACCGTACGAGAAAAGAAAAAAAATAAATAGTGAAAAATGACAAAATGAATGATGTCATAAAATGACCTGAAAATACGGAATGTACAGTCCCCTCCAGGTAGAAGAGCTTTCCCAAGGCTCAGGTTGCACACCATATAAGGTACGGGTTCAGAGAAAAGATGGCTGAAATTTCTTTTCGGATTTGTGTAGAAAAGATGTGTAGGTTTTTTAAGGTGACTACTCTCAGCATGGGCATGATTCTTCCTGAATTATACATAGGTGATCAAGTTATGTATATTATAGGGCTAACGATGCAATGCTCATTTTGTCAAAATAGTGTAATGTATGAAATGTATACGAAAAAATTTAATAACGAAATGGAAATAGTCAATAAAGTAAACGTGAAGTGCTCCTAAACTATGGTTGACAACAAAATGGTTTATAGGTTGACATCGAGATTGTTTCTAAAGCGATATGTCATAACAAGTATAAAGAATATCAGAACGAACGCAGAAGCAGTCAAAGAAAATAAACGTAAAGAATTATTCAATCAACAAAATGAACGTAAAAAGTCGTGTTCTAAAGGTAGTGATAGCCAAGGTGACAACGTAATGAGATGACAAGTTAATGTGTCGTACTACCATTAACTGAATCCTTCAAAAACGATGGATTACAAACAACATAAGCGATTTCAAATAATAAAAGATGTTTCCAACCCGTGAGTCGCATGTAAAGTAACTAGCATTGGTGTTCGAGAGAGTAATTGAGAAATCAGAAAGTACGCGAAAATCAGAGTGATCAATATTTATATAACAGACCGATATAAGGTAAATAGTAAGACATTCATAAGATAGACGTAAGAGAACGAAATCATAGTCAAGTATTAAATACTCATTACCCATGTACTAGTAGTAAAGAGGCAAAAGATAGCTTATAAGTTACCTGGGAGCAAGCGCGTGCGGATATCGGATAAACAAGGAAAGACTCTATATTTTGAAAAACATGATCATAGTCTAGGTTTTGAAAACGACCTAGTTCTCTATGACTTCAGCTCTGATACCATCTGTAACCCCAAAAAAATCAGGACAACAGCAGCGAATTGTAAGGTTGGGCGCTACTTCAGGGCACAAACCACAAGTCATGGAAAACTACCTTGAAAATGGACGTTTTAAATAAAGTTCATAGATCTAATTTAAATAAAGATCAGAGTTGCAACAGGTTTCATTTATAATGTATTAGAAAACATTGTCAAAACGTTTGTCGAATGGTATACAAGTTATTAAGCCTTCAAAAATATATATATATCCGCGCGACTCGAATGCTCCCAATGCTCCACTAGCAAAATAGTAACCTGAAAATACATGCTAATACGTCAACAATAATGTTGGTGAATTCATAGGTTTAAGTAAAAAGCAGTATTGAAATAATTTAAGAAATATTTCAGAAGAAAAGTAGCGTTACAACATTGTAAAAATGTTTATTTTCGAAATCCAAAGTAATATTCAGATAAATCAAGAATTAATTAAAAGTGGACCACAAGATCGCAGTAAAAGGTGGACTAATACGATTCCGAAGTCCAAAATAGGTAAGGTAGACAAGAGAAACACATTCATCATGTCCAACACTTGTATTATTGCACTAAGCTCATGACCTCGAAGCTGTATTCGTAATTATAATGGATTTGCACCAGTAATCGTATTTGCACCAGTAATCGTAATTATAATTGAGATTTGCACCATAATCAATAATTATAATGGATTTGCACAAGTAAACGTATTGCCCACCAGTAAATCGTAATTATAATGGATTTGCACGCAGTAAACTATTTGCAACCATGTAATCGTAATTATAATGGATTTTGCACAGTAATCGATTTGCACCAAGTAATGTAATTATAAATGATTTGCACCAGTAATCGTAATATATAATGGATTTGCCACCATTAATTGTATTTGTCACAGTAATCGTAATTATAATGGATTGCACCAGTAATCGTGATTATAATGGATTTCACCAGTAAATGTGGCTCTTAGCAATAGCAATTCAGCACTAACTGGATAGCATACCAATTTGAAAACACCTGTGTCCAAAAGTAAAAAAGCAATGTAATTCACTCACTCCCTTATAGTTCAGTAAACAATTAAGTTGTAAAAAAGGGGGCTATGGAACCACAAAGATATTGAAAGGTAAATGTATTGTAGTAAAATTATACAATTTTTGTAAACGAGCATGTATCTCCCCCCCACTCGCTGGTTTATAAAACATTGAAAAGATTTTAAAATGCGAGACTATGAAACTCATAAAGTATTGAAAGGTAATTGTACTGTAGTAAAATATATGAGTTTGTAAAAGAGCATGTATTCCCCTCGCGGGTTTATAAAATATTGAAAAGATTAAAATGCGAGACTATGAACTCACCTTGAGAATGGAAATCACAAGTAAATCAAAAAATATAAAATGCGTCACGAAGGACCAAGGCAACCGAATCCAATATAGGTCGTATACGTAATAAACACTTGATTATATTATAGGTCGTATAGCTCATCATACTATCGTTCCGGATCGCTATCATAATTAAGAGGTTCGTGTAGTTGAACGTATGAGGAGCTAGGACACTTTAAATCGTAAATCCAACTACTCGTCGATACGCCACAGCCCGATGAGGCCTCATATTAAACTCCTCTATAAATATTGTTACTTTGATTAATACCACATATATTTCTATATATTTCAATCACCAACTAATTGTGTTGTGAAAAAAATGATTAAAATCACCATTTGATAAAAAATGTCATGTAATAAAGGCTCGATAATCGTTAATAGTTCAATCGTCCTATGTAAAATAATATTTATAAAGTTAAGACATTATGGTTAAGAAAAATTATATAAATGATTCAAAAAAGTTCGCAAAAATTTATTATAAAAACGCACCAACACTATTTCACCTCAGGAAATAGTGCACAAGTTAGAAAATAATGCGTAACTTTCTCGTTTTAAGCCCGTTTCTTACGTTTCTTATGTCCACATTTTCGTATTAAGTCGAGTTATCAAAATATAACATTTTTAAAATTTTAGTTTTTCTGATGAATAGTGATTTTTACTGTTCATAACAGATATATACTCATTTTTATAGTTTTTGTTATCGTAAACTCGTAAACGTCGTATTTTATTCGTTATAGCTCCGTTTTTAACGATTCTTTCGAGTACGATCTCGTAATTAAAAGTTATATCATATTTTTGATGTTTTAAAAATATCACTTTCTGTAATGAATAGTAAATTTTATAAAAATAGTTTTATAAAAGTATTTCTCGTCGTAAACTCGTAACTAACGTATCTTTTTCGTTATTAATCCGTTTAACAAGTTTCTTACCTTTTCGGAATCGTCGTGATTTGTATTATTTTATAAAAACATAAAATCCCCTGTTTGGAATTCGAAAACCTACTGTCCCAAAATGATCTTTTATATAATTTATTTATATAATATGTTTTATATACTTTTTAACCTCACAATTTACCACAAGTCTTTTATAACTATATATATTATATGTTATACATATAATAATGTCCATAAGTTCATATTTGTCCAAGATCATCAAGATCACAAGTTAGTAACTTTACATAGAATCATAAACTTTCTTACTTAACTTTTAATTACAAGTTTACATATGAACTTTTTATACTTAAACCGAGATTGTACAAGACTTATATGTTCTTTATTTCATGATATTACCAATATCATAACATGTGAGAAAGTGCACAAAATCATAATCACAAGAAAAATTATATTTTTCATGTTCAAAAGTATTCCTAATGGTGATTTCACTATATAGCACATTATATACATAAAAACTCATAAAATGAAAGCATAAAGGTTTAAAATAGACCTTATGAGGTATGATGATGATGAGAAACAAATGCTAAACCCTTGTTTAGCCTTAAAAACCAAGCTTGCACTTAAGAAAACCCTTATTTTCTTAACAAAAACCCTAGCTTCCTTTTCTTGATTAACACTTGGAAAAGGTTAGCCAATGCTTGGGATCACCTTAGAATACCTTAGAAATGGATTGTAAAGGAGTTATGGGTTGTAATAAAAAGTGATATGGGTTTGGTTGGTTTGGTTTTTGAGCCGTTGGCCTTATGTATAGAGCAAAAGGGAAGAGTTTTTGATTTTTGCTAAGTGTTTACTTTGTAAGACTTCTCTTACTAGATGATACTTGTATATAAGGTGTATATCTAGTCAAGGGAACATGGTATGGTTCAAGGGATGGTCTCTTGGTCTTAGGTATGGGCTTGGTCTTGGTCTAAGTCAAAGAAACAAAGCATGGTGTTGCATTTATGAAGTATGGTGTAGTACTTTGACCAAGTGAAGAGTTTTTCATATAACACTTGTATAAATGGCAAGAATTTCGGCAAAGATAGGATATAGATGATATATTTTGCAACTTTTATGTATTGGGTATAAAAGTGGGTATTTGTTGAAGCGTAGAAAAGTTTTTGTGGTTCCGGGAGTGCCTAAACGCAATTTATCGCGAAACGTATACACTTTACGTAACCAACAAAAATAAAATATAAAAGTTAATTATTACTTTTGAAAAAAATAATATAATGATGGCTTGACATAAAATTTAATTTGTTTGGTGTCCGTTTACGTTGGTTGTTGATTTTTAGTTCACGCGATTTAACTTAACACTTAAAATTAAAAGCGAACGCGTACGAGAAAAGAAAAAAAATAAATAGTGAAAAATGACAAAATGAATGATGTCATAAAATGACCTGAAAATACGGAATGTTACATACACGATATTTTAAAGGTGGACATAACCGCCGTGATTGCCCATTAGTGGTGCCATCACATATTTTTATTCCGACAACATCAAGTGTGAAGTCAGGTTCTAGTTAGAATGAAGAAATATGATAATTGTGTAACGTATTGTATTGTTAAACAACTATGTTATTTCTTATTAATGTTATTGAACTATGTTATTTCTCATTATTTTTATTGAGCTATGTTGTTTTTTATTAAGTTTTTTTTGCCAACATCAAAGTCGGGTTCTAACACATCAAAAAATATTGAAAAAAATCGATATTTTTTCAGATAGTTATTATTAAATTATTACAATGCCTTCTGATTTGGCACTTGAACTAGCTCTACAAGCCTCACACTCTTAGTTTATCTCCTCTTTTACAATGTATATGTGAAGGAATTACGTCTTGCCGTGCCCAATATACATGTATAGATCCATGTAATCTTCTTCAGTCCATAGTTGTTGTAGTCCAACATTTAAATCACAATTAGGTTTTTGGAAATAGCAGAAATAATCATTTGACTCGATATTCTCAACAACTCCAGTAGCATCACTTATTTTCTTCATAATGTTATACATGTATTCCCTGCTAAAATCATCAATGTTTAAAAAGTCTACTTCATGTATCTTTCCATGTAAGTATTTCCTTATTGGAAAACCAGAGAAACGTCCTTCATGGTGTAATACTATTGAAAACAGGTACGGAAATTCATCTGTGCATTATAGAAACAAGATTTATTGGTCAAAGTATTTTTAAAATATAAAGCATTAATGTAATGTAGCAAAACATACCATAAGTATTTCCAATGTATGATGGTGTACTAGACTCTCGGATACAGTAAAGCTTAGGTAAATCCATAATGAATGTTTAGGAAATAGGTGGCATACTCTTATATTTATATACAAGCGAAATATATTTGCGAAATTTTATTTTTTACGAGATAATATTTTTGCTATATAGAGTTAAAGACTTTATATTAACATGATAATTGATACTTGGGCACATGACACAAAAATGTACTCAACTTAAAGTTAATTTTCAATCAATGTATCACATTTTTTTTGCATAAAAAGGCGCTCAATTTTATTTTTTTGCCAATTTGGGTTTTTTCGTTAAATATTTAACGATCATCCGTTAAGTTTTACATTTCAAGTCCACCGGCCGCTACCACCACCACCAATCATCGTTACCACCACCAAGACTCCTCACCACCATCACTACCAAGCACCGCCTCCACCACTAACCCACCCACCACTGCCGTAAATCACCTATCTCAAACGGATATGCATTAAATGTTGAACAAAAAGTCGAACATAACTAAAAATGGTGTCCCATCTGTTGTACACCTCACCACACTTTAACATATGCAAAACCTTCAACTATCACCTCTTACTCAAAGTTATAATGCATCTCACAAATATATCTAGTAAATTTAGTTAGGCCTTCTGTGATGTAAAATACTACTACCTCAGTCCCAAAATTATTGTCCACAGCGAGAATTAACATTTAAGAAAAATTGCTATTAATTAATTTTTAAAAGGGTGTTGCAGAAAAGAAATGTTGGGCTACGTGAAGTTACACCGTAAGAAACGAAAGTAGTAATTTTTTTTTAGGGTTGCACATACCACAAAAACGGCAGTTTTGAAATCTTTTTGCACTTCGTGACCTAAAATCAGGTGTAGCCCGTGTCACATCGGAAATCCATGTGGGTCCGTCCCTGCTCGTATCATAGACTTCAAGGACCGGGAACAACCAGCTATTTGAGCAAATGCTATGACCTATATGCACCTATTAGCTTAATATCGGACCGAACCAATGAAACCCCCTTATCGATGGGAGCTCTTGGGCTTAAGTAAGTATAGGACGGTTATTTTTGGGTCAGGCTCATGCTGGGCACATGAATGGTTAGTTCATATGTACTGTATATGTTTGCTGTGAATTCAAAAAACCCCTGGCACATACTGACATCCATGCAACTGTGATTCATGTTTGATTACTTAACCTATGAAAAGGTCGACTGGATTATGTTAACGATTGTAGTACATAGAAAACAAGTTCGGGAAAGTAGAAAGAATACCAAAAGGAGCAGTTTCAACATCGACAAAAAATCTACATCGAATTCAACAACAAATCTTACAAAGAAACGATTGAAAGAACTAGTAGTGCTTCATAAGAGATTACACATAACATATGCCAAAATAAATCGGGTTGGTCCGGTCAGGTTCGGGTCAATTCGGGTCGGGTCAATTCAGGTTGAGGCTAAAAAACATACCCGAACGCGACCCTATTTATAACTTGGGCTAGTCGCGTTCTGGTCAATTCAGGTCGGGTTAATTCGGGTCGTGTCAGTTCGGGTTCGGGTCAGCCCGAATATAAGTAAAATGATGACAATAATTGCTTACTTTAATATGTTTACAATTTAAAAGTGTTAATCGAGTCGGGTTAGTCTGTTTGAGGTCAATTCGGGTTAAGGCTAAAAAAACATACACGAACCCGACCCTATATAGAACTCGGGTTAGTTTGGTTGACCCGAGTGACCCAAACCAACAACGAACTGGTTTCTAGCTATGCACTCAAAAGTAGCTTCAACATTTTTTTCCTTTGCATAAAAGCTAGTCGATCAGCTTGTGTACGTGCCTCCAACCAATCCTTTTTAAATTGGACTAAAGAACAAACTCTCTGGTTTGGATCCAACCAATTATGTTTCGTTATTAATGCACGACCTAACATAGTACTTGTGTGTTAATGCAAAACCTAAATATATACTCATCTTTGCTTCCAGTTTTCCCATCAACACCACTCACTTTTCTCACAAACAACATACACATGAAAGACTAAAGAGTCTCTTCTAACTGTTGTTCGTTTTTGCAAACTACCATGGTGACAGCATATCGAAACGGCAAACATCTCTGCTGTATGATGCTTGCACAACGAGGCCGCCAACCAAAACTCAGGTACTTTTGTTTTTGCCAGTGTTTTAGCATGTTACCTCACTTACCTGTTAGTTGTTACCTATCTTTGTAAAAATGTGGAAATAACTTTTTCATAGTTTTAACTTTTAACCTTTAAGTTTAATTTAGATAGCTTAATTGTAGTGATACTAGTGAAGTACTTTGTTTTGAGACATTTATTACGCATGTTATGTAATTTTATTCCGCTAAATCGTGAATGTGATGATTGAAACTTCTTTTTTGTGTTTTACTTTTACTTTGGTATTTTAAATTTGAACTTTGACATTTTCAAGAGGATATTATATAAATTTGTATTTGATGATGAGTAGAAATAAAAATAGTTTGACTCGTTTATCCGTTGCTTACAGAACATGATAAATTGGTAGGATCTTACGATCTCGATCTTGCAAAGACAAAAACGATCTCAAATGGGATCACGATCTTGACAGCCTTGCCTGTCACATTAAGGATTGGTTTTTAGTATACTTTTCACTATCACATTTTGGGGATATTTAAACATCTTTTGAACATCACTATTATATTTGATCATCACTTTTGTGTTCTAGTTACCACCTCTTTACTCATACTCAAAGTGTTAATATTTTGCTCTCTATAATCGAATGTTTTGAAAATCGGGTCTTTAATCGACCTGTTCGAGTCACCGGGTTACCGATTCAACCGGTTCGACAACCGGGTCAACCCGGTTTTAAAAAAATAATTAAAATAATTAAAATATTTGCAATGATACAAAAAATGTATATATATAAATCATGAATATACCTTATATTGAGCCTAAAAATCATTTTCTAACAAATATAACATGTAACAAATAAAATTACGTCGTAATATATATAATTAACTTGCTTTATTTATAAAAAAAATGAAAAAACCAAAACCCGGCCGGGTCTCAAGAACCGGGTTGACCCGGGTCACTTCAAACCCAGCGGGTCTAACCAAGTTTCGAAAATATAAAACCCGGTTTAATTTAACCCTTTTTTCGACCCGGAAGCTTGATGACTTCTAGCCGCATCATGTGATTTTGTCAGAAGTTTCGGATACTTAGCACGAAAATTTTCTTCCAACTCTACGTCATTGGTTCCCAACTCTTGAGCTTTAATGATATAACTGGGGTTGTTTAGGTTGGCGCCGGCTCTGGTTTCCTCAATGTGACTTCTGGTATTTCGCACCACTCATATTATGCTACTTACATTACCATCATCGTACGACACATATAATCAACCACTTTTCTAAATTTGCATATTGTAAAGGAGGTACCCAGCAAGGGTTCCACCTAATACGTGGAACCAAGAAGGCTTATGAGGCAAAGTAGACGTAAGCGGACCACCCAAAGGAACAATATCATTTATGATGTTTTCTATATCTAGTACCAGTCCACAGTGGGATGTTCCTTCGTCAAATGGTCGCTAAATTTTTTAAAAAATTCAAGCGCTTAGGACCGTCTCAGAAAAACGTGTGCATCATTAAATCTGCTGATCTTCTTATTGGATAATTGTTGTTGACCATTTTAGAAAGAAAATATATGTCACATAACAAATTGGAGATGTCGTTTTGGTTAAGATCGCGACGTACCTTGGTTGTGTTGCTTGGATAATTCCGATCTTCTCGAGAAGATCTAATGCTTCAACATTTGTTTCAGTCAGATTTAAATTGGAGATGTCGTATTGGCCAAGAACGCGACGGCTAACTGCTACGTATTTATCCTGAAGCATGTGTCGTCCATTAGAAATTATGTATAGGATGACGTGTGCCAAGTCATGAAGATCTTGAAGCTGCCCATCTTTTTTTAACAGGTTTTTTTCTTTTCAAGTTAAGTAATCAAGTCACAAATAAAATGACAAGTTAGAACTTCTAACAAACATTACCACAAAAGACAGACACATTTGGATTTGGGCTTTCCAATCAATCTAAATTTGGACTAATATACATTACTACAATATCTCTTCCTTATCCTTAAAGAATCCAATTGATCTGATTTTGCCCTCGCGGCCACCTGTGTTATATCCATAGATCCCATCAAATGTACCCTTGAGGACATTAGTCTTGCGCTCCTTAACCATGTGACATCCAGAGTCTCCAATAGAGTAACTCTTTTTGGTTGTCTCAATAGAAAGTTTTGCTAACTTGCCACCTGTTTTAAAATAGCTCACAAAGAAATTGGTGACCTCATCCCGCAAATCAACCTGTTTTGATAACACACGAAAATCGTTGATAAGAACTCACGGAATCATGGTACGCATACCTGATCATTCTCATACCGGATCATTCGAGCCATCTAGGAAAATGGAGCGGGATGGCACCAAACCAACACCGCCGCTCATGTTTTCGGGTGTCGCGCCGTCCGGACCAGCGCAAATGGTCCTTTTTTTCATGTGTTTTACTTGTATTTTAGTGTGAACACTAATTAATAAAAATTTATTTTATAGAATTTTTTATATAGAAAACAAATATTATAACAAAAATAAAATAAAATAAAACTTACTTCAATTTCTTCGTATTTTTTAGGTTTTTTTCCAACAATCTGTGTTAGATATGTGTTCTTTTCATTGCACTTAACTCTTAGGCCTTGTACGCCAGCAACTTTCCCTTTCTTGAGGTAGAACTTTAATTTTACAAGTGGCCTCCTTATATACCAGTAAAGGACATTCCTATCATTACCCTTTTTATCTTTATCTTTAGGTATAATCTCAAAAACAAGTTCATAACCCCCATCCTCATCCGTTTTACTTGGTTCACCACCTTTGTCGATGCTCATTTTTTGCTTTCCGAAATGAACAAACCCTAATGGAGAGTAGAGCGGCAAGATTTTATGTTACTGTTTTGAAGCTGCCCATCTATTATATAAAATGGAATTATTAGTTTATTACTAATAATCAAAACAAAAAACTTTATTGCAATTAACATGAAACACTTGCCTGGTACATCCTTTAATAATTTGCGGTTGCTCATACCACAAATCTTAGCCGTTGAGTCAATCACAAATATATTCCAAGGATTAAGATTCATGTGAGCTAATCCTTTGTCATGGAGATGCTTGACTCCTTGAACTAAACCGCTGCATGGATTCAAAAAAAAGATAAATAATATAAAAAATGAATATTACAAAGCGGATTTACATCCACTTATGTAAAATGTGAGGGGTGTAAAAAGAAATTTGAAGCTAAAAGAACTTTTAAGTCTTGATTATAGCAATGTTTTGAAACCCGAAGTGGATATAAACCCTCCTTGTAATATTCATTTTTCTATATTATTTATCTTTTTTTTAATCCATGCAGCGGTTTAGTTCAAGGAGTCAAGCATCTCCATGACAAAGGATTAGCTCACATGAATCTTAATCCTTAGAATATATTGGTGATTGACTCAACGGTTAAGATTTATGGTATGAGCAACCGCAAATTATTAAAGGATGTACCTAGCAAGTGTTCCATGTTTATTGCAATAAAGTTTTTTGTTTTGATTATTAGTAATAAACTAATAATTCCATTTTATATAATAGATGAGCAGCTTCAAAACAGTAACATAAAATCTTGCCGCTCTACTCTTCATTAGGGTTTGTTCATTTCGGAAAGCAAAAACTGAGCGCCGACAAAGGTGGTGAACCAAGTAAAACGGATGAGGATGAGGGTTATGAACGTATTTGTGAGATTATACCTAAAGATAAAGATAAAAAGGGTAACGATAGGAATGTCCTTTACTGGTATATAAGGAGGCCACTTGTGAAATTAAAGTTCTACCTCAAGAAAGGGAAAGTTGCTGGCGTACAAGGCCTAAGAGTTAAGCGCAATGAAAAGAACACATATCTAACAGAGATTGTTGGAAAAAAACCTAAAAAATACAAAAAAATTGAAGTAAGTTTTATTTTATTTTATTTTTGTTATAATATTTGTTTTCTATATAAAAAATTCTATAAAATTAATTATTATTAATTAGTGTTCACACTAAAAACACAAGTAAAACACATGAAAAAGGGACCATTTCGGCTGGTCCAGACGGCGCGACACCCCAAAAACACGAGCGGCGGTGTGGGTTTGGTCCCATCCCGCTCCGTTTTTTCAGATGGCTCGAATGATCCGGTATGAGAATGATCAGGTATGCGTACTGTGACTTCGTGAGTTCTTATCAATGATTTTCTTGTGTTCTCAAAACAGGTTGATTTGCTGGATGAGGTCACCAATTTCTCTGTGAGCTATTTTAAAACATGTGGCAAGTTGGCAAAACTTTCTATTGAGACAACCAAAAAGAGTTACTCTATTGGAGACTCTAGATGTCACATGGTTAAGGAGCGCAAGACTAATGTCCCCAAGGGTACATTTGATGGGATCTATGGATATAACACAGGTGGTCGCGAGGGCAAAATCAGATCAATTGGATTCTTTAAGGATAAGGAAGAGATATTATAGTAATGTTTATTAGTCCAAATTTAGACTGACTCGAAAGCCTAAATCCTAATGTGTCCGTCTTTTGTAGTAATGTTTATTAGAAGTTCTAATTTGTCATTTTATTTGTGACTTGATTACTTAATTTGAAAAAAAACCAGTTCAAAAAAAAAGATCTCAGGATCTTCATGACTTGGCACACGTCATCCTATACATAATTTCTAAGGGACGACACATGCTTCGGGATAAAGATGTAGCATTTAGTCGTCGCATTCTTGGCCAAAATGACATCTCTTAATTTGAATCTAACTAGAACAAATGTTGAAGCATTAGATCTTCTCGAGAAGATCGAAATTATCCAAGCAACACAACCAACAACAATTATTTTCTTTCTAAAATGGCGAACAACAATTATCCAATAAGAATATCAGCAAATTTAATGATGCACACGTTTTTCTGGGACGCTCCTAAGCGCTTGAATTTTAGCGACCATTTGACGGAGGGATATCCCACTCTGGACTGTTACTAGATGTAGAAAACATCATAAATGATGTTGTTCCTTTTGGTTCGTCCGCTTACGTCTACTCTGTCTCATAAGCCTTTTTGGTTCTACATATTAGGTGGAACCCTTACTGGGTACCTCTTTTATAATATGAAAATTTGGAAAAGGGGTTGATTATATGTGTCGTACGATGATTGTAATGTAAGCAACATAATAAGAGTGTTGCGAAATGCCAGAAGTCACATTGAGGAAACCAGAGCCGGAGCCAACCTAAACAACCCGGTTATATCATTAGAGCTCAAGAGTTGGAAGAAAACAATTATGCTAAGTATTTGAAACTTCTGAAAAAATCACATGATGCGGCTAGAAGTCATCAAGCTTCCATAGGCATCATCCAGAAATATTATTATTAAGAAAGTAATTTTTTATCTACATTTGGTAAATCCCATGAAATTGCTTAAATATAATATGATGGTTAAGAACTTGGGAAATCCCATGAAAACACAATATTTTGTATAGCACATGCCCTCATTCGTTATAGTCTAAAGCTTTAAACTGTTGTTAACCATGTTGCATAGTACTTGCATCATATTTCATGAGTCTCTTTCAAGATTCATAATTTTTACTTCTGCGTGCGAAAAGGAAGTGATAAACTGATTATTTTTCGTATGAGTTTTTTGGTTAGGTGATATGTGTAACATGCTCATTATTTTTCGTATGAGTTTTGTGAATATCGTTTCAGAAAAGTTAAGTGAAAGTAAATCAATTATAAACATACCAAGTTATTTATTGAATACATTAACAACCAAAAGAAATAAATGTTCATATGATATGAGAAAACTAAGAGGTACTAAAGTACTTTCATTCAAATGTTGAAATAAAGATTCTTTGTACACAACCTTGGTTGTGTCAACCTTACTCAAGAGGATAAATGAAGCCATGTTTGTGAAGAAAAGAAGCAGCGCTCCTGCTCGGTATGCTCCTACACCAATCTTCACAAACGTTTTATTCAAATAAAGGTTTATAAACTTGTTCAACCTGTATTAATTATACAATTATGACATGTTTTAATGCAAACTTGTTTTGACCGGTTAACCGCTTTGCGCCGCTTGCCACCTCTAGTCTTAGTGTTGGCATGTTATGTACATCAAAAGTATAATAGAGGCGACTAAATCATAGCAATGCATGTGGATAAAGGCAAATCAAATAACCACCCAAATAATGTTTCTTTTACCGTTCTTATTTCTTATCAAGCATCGCGTATATGATGATTCTTCTTAATATTATGATAGTATGGCTTTTCTATCGGCCAGTGCAAAACTCTCATTGATTGATAGACATACACCTTAAAGAAGTCGCAGTAGATTTTTTCTCGTATTATTTTTACGTTTCAACTATTTTCCTATTTACTTAAAGGTTTTAGTTAACCTATTGGATCATTAAAGACAAAACAAAACCGGAATTGACCCATTTAAAGATATGTAGGTCAAAATTGCCACCACTGGTCATAGTCTTATTGAGAAAAAGGAAATAGGAAAGCATGGCTTGTGGGTATGATGTTAAGTTGAGCTAAACTAAAATAAGTGGATATGCTGCTATATTTGGCTAACCAAAAGCTAAGTGTATCATATATCATTATCATAAGGAATAGTGAAACCTTATGGTGGTGCAGTTCTTTTATGCTAAAGTGTTTGCTCACACAATTCAACCATCTCTTCATACTTCTGAAGCTGTAACATATCCACAGACGATGTAGTTATTCGTAAGAATAAGTACACCAGAAAAAAATCTGAGCAGACTAAATTAAACCAATACAATACTTATAAGTTCCACAGTAAATAATCTAAACACCAGTACCAATAACTGCTGCTGCATTTAACAATTTAGTTAAAAAAATAAAACTTGTCTGATCAAGAATCCATGTAAAACCTATCAATGAAGCTAGTGTTACCACAAACCGGAGCTTTTTTCTAAAGTGGAGAAGTAGTGAATTTTCAAAATCTATGTACGCATCTGTCAATGAAGATAACGTTCGTGTACATGAGCTTTTTTCTAATGAGTTTTGGAACGATAAAGACATATATACATAGAAAAAGCCAGTTAGCCACTGACCTGTCAGAAACTAAAACAAAATGCTGATTGTCTAGGTCTTCCAGTGCATTTGCCAAAAGTTATTTTTCGGCATCAACCATTGAAACTTTCCCCCAATCTACCTGCACAAAAGATGAACCAATAAAAGCAGGTGTTAAGTTCATTTAGTAACACAAACAAATCATTTTTATTATATGGGATAGTTCTGTAACGGGTCAAAAATGGCCAGGTTAAGTTCACACACAAACATAAACATTCCTATGGCTTATTTCTTTTAAATATTTAATTCGCCAAAAATTGGTTTAACTTTCGATGCGTGAATATAGACTGAGAATCTACCTTCATGGCCTTGCAATATGTAATAGAGCATCAACTACTATGAAAATTGATCATCACATAAAGAAAAAAAAGGCTCAATCATTTAGGGGCATTTGGACAAAGAAACAGATATCACGCGGTTTTGCTAGAATAAGATAAATATGTGTTAAACCATTTAAACGTGCAAACTAATTATTCAATTAAATGTGCATCCAAACATCCATTTGGTTTGTAATAAATGGGATATATATATATATATATATATATATATATATATATTTATGTATTACTATATGAAAAAACTTATAATTGTTTCATTTACATGCTTTCTAGCGTGGGCGGCAATAGGACCGGGATCCCTTGTCGGCTAGACCTTGCTTCTTTGCATGGTTTTTGTTTTTTTTTTGGGCAGCCCGGGCAAGGTTCTTGGGATCATTCCAAAATGCAATATGTGCATCCCAATATACCTTGAAAATATGCGAGGGACGTCCGTGTCTGATGCGCTCCACAGCGTAAGTCCCATCCTCGTCAGGAATCCAATGCCTTTCCTTGAGAGCAGCCTTTTTGCCATTGTAGATCTTTTGCAGATGCTGATGGATGCCCGCATAGATTTGTGGCCAGCGATCGGATTCCATGTAAGGACGCAAGTCAAACTGGGTTTGCAATCATATACAACAAAGACAGAGTTAGAGATATAATTTATATATTTATCTAAATTTGTTTATTTATTTATATAAATAAATAAACAAATTTAGATAAATATACACAATTAAATAAATGAACACGATAATGAAATAAATATAAAAGGATAATGAAATAAGTTTCCCCAATCTTTGCCACGACCCCCGCCTTCCGCTCCGGTGGTATTTGGCGCCAAGAAGGGTAGTGCAACGACAACTCCCTAAAGAGCTCTTCGCGGTAGTTAGCCCAATGAGCCGCATGGTCACCGAGAGGCATCAGGGTCTCTCGGTTGCCAAATTTAAACCGGATCGGGACGGGGCCATTTTTATCCGTGATGGCCTTTAACCCAAGGTTTCAGGTCTCCTGGCGGGTATGCAGCCTGCCCGCTCTCCTGCCACCCAAATTGGGTTTTCAGGTGCCCTTACCTGCAAAATCAAGTGAGTGATAAAGTCATAAAAATTCAAGGCAAGCAAATTCAATGTATCAAGTTTATGCTTGTATTACAATAATCGAGAAATTCTTACCTCGGTTGCCTAAGCAACCTCCACAACCGGTGGGTATCTGTTATGGAGGGAACGCTCATTACCGCCACCGTCACTGCCGTGACCCCGTGCAACATCGACTGACATCTATACAAGTAGCATTAGGATAACATATAGAAATTCATGAACAAAATAATAAAAGCATGCACACATCCAAATACATACACATCCAAATAAATATACACATTTAAACAATCCACAACAGTTTCATTCATTCATTCAAAATAAGTATCTTTTACAAGTTACAACTAAAGATAAATCGTCTTCTTCACTAGAATAAACAACATTTACACCATCATCAATATCAAGGTTGACGAGGTCTTCATCATCAGAATCTGCTAAATCATGAGGAATGGGGTCTTCCTCATCAATAATATCATCGTCTTCATCAACAACATCAATGATATCTAGTGGTGCGTCAACATATACTGATTAACCATCTATATGCAAGACCGCAATTTCCAAGTCATTCAAACTAGTAGAAAGTGCGAGATTAGATGAGTTGTCGACATGTATAACATCAGGGTCGTCCTCTACCACAATGACACCCTCGTTTAAAAACTTTTTTATGACTCACATGTTCGACGACCTTCCAACCGAGTGGTCGTCTGGCCATATCTTCAAGCTAGAAGCATTGTTTGACTTGTGTTGCGAGAATGTATTGATCATTTTTAAACGCCTCACCATTTGCCTTGATTTGTGTTATGTTGTTTCTAATGACAAAATTTTGGATACATCCTTTGTTGCTAGTGTCAAACCACTTAACTCGGAATAACATAGTTTTGAACAACAAATACGAAAACTCGAGGATTTGTTCAAGCTAACCATAATACATTTCTCCGTCCGGACCAGGCGAATAAATGCCGCTGTTTTGAGTTGTACGACGTTCATCACGGCTGTGCATGACAAACCTCACACCGTTGACTACGCAAGAGTTGACTGAGATTGGAGTTTGTGATGGTCCACAAGCCAAAGCGAATAACTCGCTGCTTTCGCTAACACCTGGGTCATTGTCTACGTGACGTTGACAGATCTATGAAGAAGATATGATCAGATAGAGTACACAAAATATGATGTCATTATTTTTACAGTTAAATACACATAATAAGTCTAAGTTTACCTGCTTCCCGAACCAGCCAGGAAATTCTTCTTTAATGTCTATGTTAAAAAATTCACTGAAAAATGTTCATGGTGTTAGAATAATTCATCCAAAAGATAAGTTAAGAAAAAGAAGTTTCAAAATAAAAACACGTACCTCTTGAACTTGGCCTGGTACGTGTCGATTTCAAGACTGTTGTGAAGTACATACCATATCACTTTCTTCAATTTTTAGTGATCAATACGAATAACCGATCGTAAACCAATCATTTTTCATAGTGATTTGAACACCTGAAACTGACACGTTGGAGGAGGGCAATCCACATTACGGTTGGGATGATTAAATTTTGTGGTAACATCTCGAAAATAATGAAAACTAAAATTCAATGCTTCTTCTGCAACATAACTCTCCGCAATCGAACCTTCCGGCTTAGCTTTATTTCTTACATAATTTTTTACGTTCTTCATATATCTTTAAAATGGATACATCCACCAGGGGCGAATAGGCCCGCCGAAAATAGCCTCTAGAGGTAAATGGATAACCAAGTGAATCATAATGTCAAAGAAAGCAGGAGGATATATGAGCTCGAGATTGCACAGAATATCGATCACCTTGCTCTGAGCTTTCAACATATCATCCACTATCAAGTTTAAGAGTAGATTTGCTTAAAGAATAAACATAGCTCGATTAGTGGTTTTGCAATGTCCGGAGGCAAGTATTACTGAAATTCATAAGGAAGTAAACGTTGCATCATTATATGACAGTCATGAGACTTCAGGCCCGTTATATTGGTATCATTATCGGTGACTTTGTGCTTGAAGTTGGATCCGAACCCATCTGGTAGTTTAACTCCTTTGATGAACTGACAAAACTTTTTTTGTCCTCTAGTGTGAAAGAATACGCAGCCTGAGGCTTCGAGCACTTCCTGTTTTTGTTTTTGCCTAGCCACATGCCACTTCGAATGCCCAGCCTTTCCAAGTCTTGTCTTTAGATTTGTCATTCATTTACAAAGTGTTCATTAACAAAGTGTTCAAGATACTCTCCAACACATTCTTTTCGATATGCGTGACATCTAAATTGTGTTTTAGTATAAGAAAAGACCAATACTCAAGCTCGTAAAAAATAGATCGTTTAGTCTAGTTTAGCTCGATAAGAACATTGCGTTTTATCTTCACAACCCCAAACCTCAGATGTTTACCCTTCACACGCGTGGGCAATCTAGCAAGTTGAGTCATGATTGCATCCCGGCTAAATTCTCTAGGAGGATCGCCGTTTTTGGTTTCACCATTGAATTCAAGTGACCTCCTCCATTTATGGGGCTTCTTTAAGAATCTTCTGTGGCCAACATAAGCTGTTTTTTCTAACACACGCACAGATGGAGTGTCTTCATTACATGTAGGGCATGCCCTGTAACCTTGCTTACTCCACCCAGACAAAATACTTCAAGCAGGAAAATCATTAATGGTCCATAAAACCATCGCTCTCATATTGAACTTCTGGCCTGTAGCAACGTCTATAGTCTCGAAACCTGGCTTTTCCCATAAATCCTTTAGGTCATCAATCAATGGCCTCAAGTAAACATCAATGTCTTTTCCAAGGGATTTAGGGCCAGGAATTAACAACGTCAGCATGAAAGAACTCTCTTTTATACATAACCACGGGGGTAGATTATATGTTTTCAGTATCACCGGCCACATGCTGTAAGACTGACTAAGGTTGCCGAACGGATTGAAACCATCAGCAGCCAACCCTAATCGAACATTTCTTGGTTCTGCAACAAAATCCGGATATTGGTGTCAAAGTCCTTCCATGCTCTACCATCAACCGGGTGTTGCATCTTACCGGGCTCCGTACACTTTCCAGTAGCATGCCAAGTCATTTCCTTTGCAGTGTGACTAGACTTGTATAAACGTTGTAGTCTAGGAATGATCGGAAAGTAACGCAACACCTTCTTAGGAACTTTCTTCCCCGGTGTGTTACTGTCTTTCCATCTACTCGTGTTACACACCGGACAGAAATGCACATCTTTGTTAGCGTCGCCCCGAAACAAGAAGCAATCGTTTACACAAGCATGTATCGACTCGTACCCTAACCCGATCATTTTAAATGTCTTCTTTATTGCATAGTATGACGGTGGGAGCTTGTATCCTTTAGCGGTGGGAAATACATTTTGGAAAAACTCTAGCATTTCATTGAATATAGAATCAATCAATTTACCTTTAACCTTAAAATAGGTA
Source organism: Tanacetum coccineum (assembly GCA_026074375.1). NCBI lineage: Eukaryota > Viridiplantae > Streptophyta > Magnoliopsida > Asterales > Asteraceae > Tanacetum > Tanacetum coccineum. The sequence continues at coordinate 44,974 of BQNB010000769.1, forward strand.
AACTTTGCCATAAAGTCTAATCGAGTCACATAGTCACAACCGGGGTACAGCTCCTCGTTGGCACTGGCATATAACTCTTCGAACTCGTTACGTTTAGCTTGAGTCGGGTCGTTACTTGTCTCACCAATATCTCCTTGAGTTGGCTCATTTTGTTCATTATTCAGAGGAATATAGCTAAGATCATTAAGGCACGCTGTCATGTCACTCATCTGAGGTTGTCTTGTGTTATCTATTACTGGCGGTGGCGGAGGAAGATCCGGTTCACCGTGGTGAATCCATGTTTTATAACTTGGGTCAAACCCATACTTCGAAATGTGGTCTGAAAGGTGTTTGATGGATACCCACAATACTAGACGACAAGACTTACATGGACATCTTATATTCCCCGCACTATCCACTAACGGCTTGCAATCATCGACGAATTTCTTAAGACCGGTATAAAATGCTTTTTCATGTTTCCCTAAACTTGTCCAACTCTTATCAATTACCATAACTGCGTTTTAACGATACAATTAGTTATTATATGCAACTTAATTAAACACATTCAAACGAGGAATACGAAATGTTTTGTTCACCTAGTGCAACTATGGAAGGCAATCCTAACCCACTCTTTGAATGATTCGTCTCATATATGAATGCGTATAACCGATTTACTATTTAAGAAAATTTCGGCAGCATTTCCCCTCAACTCCCCAAATATGTGTTTAAAGACATATTCGTAGGAGTAAAGGAGAAACACTGTCGAAATCATCTCAACTAGTAAACCAATTATACGCATTCATATCCTAAATGAGACAAAACATTAAAAAAGCAGTCCCAGACAAGGGACTTTCCGAAATTAATTTCTAATAAATTAATTTCGGACGGGTTTTCTATAGGATGATTAAAATCAGACGGGGATTTTTCGAAATTAATCACTAAAATCCTAAAACATTCCTAAAGGGTTTAATAAAATAAATACCAAACGCATATCCATTTATATCAAATCCTAATATCGAAACGCATATACAATTTAAATTCTATTATAATTAAAAAAACATACATTTATATCAGAATAAGCTGTTGTTAAAAGTATTTTGACTTTCGTTTGGACCATGGCGGCCAACGCTCCTAAGATCATAGAAGCATTGCTGCAGAAAAAGAAGATTTGTTGCAATGTAGCTCCATAAGAACCATAAATAGAAAGACGTGAAATATTAGCAGAAATATAGATTTTAGGCGCAATAGAAAGGAATGCTGTAACCGGGGTGGGTGAACCCTCATAGATATCAGGTGCCACATATATAGAGTCAAAAGAGATATGGAATCCAAAGGGGAGGGGGTTTTCTTCGGGGCTCGAGAGATGGAATAGATAGGGCCTCACAAGTTTAGAATTCGTCGCTGGTCTATCGAGAGGGAACGAGGAATTCTCAACGAAATAAGTGCTATCTGAACCGAACGTGAAAGTCGTTTTCCATTAGACGGCTGTTCCCGTAAATCTACTCTCGACTTGGATTATATATCTAATAAGGTCCGCTCTCGGCCATTCCACACGCTGCCTAGCAGAGGCGTGGTTATCTGAAGTGGATTCTCTCCTTTGTAGTAGATGCCGAAACTGCTGCCCCATTGACTAAGAGGGGGACGGGCGCAGCAGCTACATGGACCCCTTCCTTTCTATTGTTGCTAGCGCTTTCCCGGGCCGAGCCAGAATTCTTTATTAGAAAGGGCAGGCAAAGCCCGAAGGCTGCTATCCCAATAGGCCAGCGGGCGGAACGAGGAGAGGGGAAGAAAAATGGAGAGAGAAATAGCAGATGGATTCTATCCCCTATATCGAACACTCATTCCTATCTATTGATAGAAAGATCTTCGTAAAATAACAGACTTTTCCTTTTTTGTTTTTTTAGAATTCCTCATATCCAAGGCAGCTTATCACAAGCGCCCCACCCCATACGACTTGTTGGGGGTCGTTCGCCTTTTGAATCAAACAAAGTAAGTAGTAGGGGCTTCATAGCAACTTTCATTCTAAAGGAAAGCGACGAACCCAATTTTAGTCAATAAGAGCCCTACTTCCCTCGAAAAACCTAAGCTGTTCTTAAACAGCTTATGCAGCTTATTCTCATCATTTTGGCAGCATAAGGAGTGTTTGGATGTGTGTTTTACAGTGTCAAAGAGTGTTTGGATTTGCGTTTTACACTGTCAAGAAGTGTTTGAATTTGCGTTTTACAGTAGCAATCACAATAAACATTCTCCGATGACATGTCCCCGGGGATACAAAAAGGATAAAAAAAATTATAACATACTTTCGGCTATGGACTCGGCTTGTTGTCGGCTCGGTCTCGTTCAGCTGTCAATCCTAACCCTCGGCTCGGACTAGGCTTTCAATCCTAAAAAAGTTATAACAACTTATTATACCTCAACTTGTTATAATTAACAAAGTATTAAAAAAATACAACCAAACCTTTATTAAACCAAAAAAGAAAAATCCCTATAGCTCCACAATAATTAAACTTGTTTAGAGGGCTAGAAAAAGAAGATATAGAATTATCATTTAGATGATTAAGGAAAGAATTATGTTTAGAGGAAGAGGGGGTTTTATGTGTGCTCGTGTGCGCGTTAAGATGCGGTTTTGTGAGTGGTAGTGGTGGTGCAGAGGAACGGTAGGTGTGAGCTTGTGTGGTGGTGAGAGGTGGGTAGGTGGTAGAGGAGGTGGTGAGCTGTGGTGGTGAAAGGTGATGGTGTTGCTGCAAAATCGCCAAGAGTGTTTTTTTATGTTTTACGTTTTGTGTATAACCTTTGTAAACCCAGATCTGCTTTTGGTACCAGTTAAATCCCAGGCGACATTCCCGGGCGACATGTCGCCTGGGAAAGTTACAAGTTTGTCGTTTAGCGTAAAATGGCGCCTTAACGAATATTTTGGAGGGCCTTTTTAGCAAATATAAAAAACTTTCCCGGGCGACATGTCGCCCGGGAAAGGTTTTATTAAAAAAAATTATAGAGTTTTATAAATATAGATTTTAATAAAAAAATTATACAGTTTTTAATAATTAATATTTAAAAAATATATTTATATAATTATGTTTTTCATAAATAAAATTTATATAAATAATAATTTTGAACAAAAATTATATATTTTATAAAATATATAATCATTTTTTATAAAATAAATTATTATTATTTATAATTATTTTTTATAAAATATAAAATTATTATTTTTAATTATTTATTATAATTATTTTTTTAAATATGCGCGTATCTCACACGCGCATGCCTCAACAACACTGATCGAACACCTAAAGTTTTCATCGGCTCAATTGTCAGTGTTTTTGGAGCACAAACAAAAACACTGAGCCTTGGTCTCTAATCAATTCCTTCAATCAAAGCAAATTCTGCTCAGTTTTTGATCGTAAGCTACTACATTCTGGTAAATATTTCATCCTTGTTATTTTTCTCATACCTTAAACCCCTGTTTACATTAACAAACCGTTTTGTATTGTGTTTGTAACTGGTATCGTTGTACATTAGATGTTCAACAGATGAGTCGATATGTTATCGTTACACATTAGATGTCCAACGGATGAGTCGATATGTTATCGTTGTACATTAGATGTTCAACGGATGAGTCGAGATGTTATTTCATTATAACGATGATAGTCATATCAAAGGTAGCAAAACTACTTAGAAATCACCCATAAGTAGCTAGAACATGATAAGTACTACTTAATTGATTACATAATTGACTAGTTAACATAGATAACACATACGAAATCAGTCGTAATCTCCGATGAATTATTTCCTTCTTGATCTTCCTCTTCGCGATGATTCTCTGCTATCGTTGTACATTAGATGTTCAACGGATGAGTCGATATGTTATCGTTGTACATTAGATGTTTAACGGATGAGTCGATATGCTATCGTTGTACATTAGATGTCCAACGGATGAGTCGATATGTTATCGTTGTACATTAGATGTCCAACGGATGAGTCGATATGTTATCGTTGTACATTAGATGTTCAACAGATGAGTCGATATGTTATCGTTACACATTAGATGTCCAACGGATGAGTCGATATGTTATCGTTGTACATTAGATGTTCAACGGATGAGTCGAGATGTTATTTCATTATAACGATGATAGTCATATCAAAGGTAGCAAAACTACTTAGAACGAAAATGATTTTCTCAAAGAACGAAAATGAACCAACTCCCACACGCGATCTTGATCCAAAATTTTGACCAATTCCTCCTATAGCCCTATACTTCTGCCAAAAACTCCCGCCAAATACTCCCTCAAAAAAACTATTTTTTATCATAAAAGCATATATTATCCTCACAATCACTCACACAGATCACACACATTCTTACCATCACAACCACAAACATATCACACTGTTATTATGGTGAAGATGGTGCCATATGAAGCTTTTGCGTGTCTTTGTAGAGTTGGAGATGTAGTTCTGCGAGAATCATATAAACATAAAACCCGTGGTAAACTATACTATGCATGTCCACGATCAAAGGTGAACAATCACATGCTTTTTTTGTGTAATATATAAATAATGTGGTTAGTTGTTAAAACTTATTATCTTTACTCTTTAACAGCCTCGCGAAAACACTTTCGGATGTGAATTTTTTTATGGAAAGAGGAACTAGTCCGTATACTGGTTGGTTCTCTTGGAGCTTCAACGACTCCAATTTATTCTTCAGGATCTTCATCGACTCCAATTTATTCTCCATGATCTTCAACACCTCCACGCTATTCTCCAAGAGTTTCAACACCTCAAAGCTATTCTCCGGGAACTTCAAGAAATGCAGAGTGCTCAAACTGCAAGCACTTGCTTGATAAGATAACGGTACTTGAGGCAACGGTGGATACGTATATGCATCCGGAACAACACACGGTTAATTCAGCCACACTATTTCACGAAGTTTACAATAACATGGGAAAACTTGATTTGGAGTAGTTTGTCATTTGGAATTTAATTCATATGCTTTAAGCGTCGGTTTGTAAGTCTCGTATGATTATCGTTCTAATATGTTTAAGTGTCTGTTTGTAAGTCGCTTGTGTTACTACAAGTGGTTCGTATAATATTTAACTAAATGAATGTTTGTTTTTGTGTTACTTGACGAATGTGCATCTTGAAAAAGTATACAAAATACACACTATATTTTTTGTTAGAGTATACGGCATATCAGACCGAAACGAACCTAGAAAACGTAATGTTTTTTATATAGTTATTATTTATCAAGTATATAATTATAAGTAATAATTAATATATTATTTATATATTTTATAAATTTTATAAATAATAAACAACTTAACCCCAAAATAAGCTTATGAAACAAAAGCCCAAACCAAAATAAAAGCCCAATTCCAGTTTCTTTGGCGACATGTCGCCCGGGAATCCTCTGGCCACGTCACCGAATTTAACCACTAACACGGTCAACGAAAGTCAATGATACTTTCCCGGGCGACACGTCGCCCGGGAAACGTATGGCCACGTCACCTCCCAAGTAATTAACACTAATTGTTTACTTAAACCCAGCGAAGTTTTGGTAAATAGTATCCCGGGCGACATGTCGCCCGGGAAAGGTGAGCGGGAAAATTTGCCGCTCAGTTTTTCGTTTATTTTTTTGTCAATCTTTAACCAAAGTATCCCGAGCGACATGTCGCCCGGGAAACCTTGTTTAAAACTTTGACTAAAAGGTCTATCAGAATTTGTGCCACGTAGGACACATTTTTGTCGTTTAGCGATGTTTCCAGGGCGACAATTGTCGCCCGGGAAACCATCGTCACCTGTTCTACTTTTTCTTGATTGGACAACATTTGTCATGGTGTCAAATTGAAACTAATATATTTCTTGGTACAGGACCTCTTAGGATGCTAAGATTATGGTTATTAATCATACGATGGTGTTGATTAACATATCAAAAAGGTAGTTCCATCCCAACATAAAAAAAAGGTGTTAAAACTAGTCTCCACGTACAAATACTAGTTTTTGGGGTTGTGTTGTGCGATAATGCACATGAGTACTTACATTTCCTTCTCAAATGTTAAAAAGCATTTTAAGCTATGCATTCACAATCTACTTTAACATTAAAACCCTTCTTTCGCAGTAATTTCAAAGTAGAAAATAAGGAATTCTCACACACATGAAAAGAAAGTCATTGAAAATGTGAAGACTTTGAGATTACTTATTTAAGTGCTCATCTACTTAGATGTATAAGCGACTTTGAGATTACAAATGGCCATTTAAAAACGAATAAAATATATGGTCATGATTGAAATCAGAATACAAAGTAATCATATGCATTAAAAAAAGGAGAAATTAAACAAAACTACACATACATACGTCTATAAAAAATCGATGTTTTTTTAATAAAGTGAATATTAATACCACGACTCAAAATCCATGGATGTTTTGGGTACACCTTAATTCGTCACTGTATATGAGTTCATGCCTAAACTTGGACCAAACTAAAAAACATGGGAAGAATTATTCAAGAGACGTGGACTACATGTTCCTAAACAAATGCAAGGTAATAAACTCTAACGTGCATGAGGATGTATTCCGAGTGCATGAGAAATTAAAGGTAGTGGTAATAGTGAACGTAGTCATCAACTCAAGGACACGTCAACTTTCTCTCTCACAACCAACATCATCACCAATATAGTGTAATACGACAACTAACATCACCACCCAAGTATACCCAACTTATATACAAATATACCCACGATACTCATATACATATACAAACATAGACAATCGAGTTCTCACTGAATGAAGGGGACAACGCATTGTGTTGGTAACAAGCTAAGACGCGGTATATGGGGAAGACCCGTGTTACCCTCCTTATTACCACTAGTCTAATGGAGATAGTGGATTAGTCATCCTAATCACTTGGTCTACTATTCTTTAGTCTTCAACTGGTTAAAATGTCGAGTCACGTTAATAGGTCGAGTTCGCATAGTGGTCATGATACTCGTATCTGTTGGGATATGTCCATATCATAAATAAATATATGACCAGAAATTACGTGAGCTTATGGGGGCACACACGTTTACACAGATTATACGTTTATTAATGTAATTAATATATTTATTGTATATTAATTATATTAATATGTTTCACGAAATAATTAAACGGTCTTTAATTATAACGTTAGACGTTAAACTAATTAATAGATATTAACAAGTAAGGGGCTTGTTAGTACAAAAACCAAACCCGTGAGGTGTTGGTTGTGACCGGTCGAACTAAAAGAGTATAAGGGAGGAGAGTGTCGATTTATGAAATTTAAGGAGGTGTTGTATTATGACTTGGTCTCCAAGTATTTGGGCTATATAATGAACCCTATTTGTTCATCAATACGGGACGACACATAATATTCCAAAACATCGATATCCTATGAAAACCAATCGCATGCATGTTCTTTTAGATATGATATTAATATTATACACATGCATGTAAAATCTACATTCATATGTATACATAAGATATAGAATGCATATTCTCTGTTCTTTGTGGTTTGACGATGGGTTATTGAAATCCCTTTTGGGATTCGATCGTGTGACGATAAGAACCAAAACAAGAACATTGTGTTCGGTTGTTTTATTCGTGAAGCGAGTACTAGCATCCTAGCGTATCTTCGTGACGTGTAGTGTGTGCATACCATAGAGGTTATCTACATTGATACTGGTCGGTATTTTCGCGTTGTATAATTATTCTTACACACGCGTAATAATCAACACTGTATTATCGTTAATTGCTAAAAGATACGCGTTCTTGATCCCTTTGTTAATTACATATTCTATACGTGTTAATGTTTTCCGCTGCGTACTCGTGATTATTAATTTGTTAATTAGTTGTAAAAACCCAACAGTGGCATCACGAACATCGTATAAGAATTTGTAGTTACAAGGAATAAAATTGGACAAAATTTTTTTAGGGTTCTTGATAAATTTTATGCCTTTTGAGCGTTTTATGCATAAAGATTCGATCTTTGTGCATCAATATTCAATCTTTATTGGTTATAAAAATTAATAACGTATTCTAGTTTGTATGGCAATTTATGGATAAAACTTATGTGTTTATATTGTTAATTGATCGTGTTTATGTTCATAATAAATTGTTAATTCGGCTACCATGATAAATACATGCACTTCACATGAAAGATATGGATATAAATCTTGTTAATTTTAAAAGGGTTTTTAATGCAAATAGAAGCTCAATAATTAAAACATAGACATTAAATTTATGTGTTTCGATCCAGCGACTTAAAAACTAGGAAACCTATGGCTATGTCTTAATGGGTCCTAAAATTAAGCATTAAAAATATAATGCTTATTGGTAATCTATTCGTATATGGCTGTACGCAATCGAATTATGTCGATGGATGAGGCCGGAAGTTCATAATACGAAGGAACTAAAATAATAACTACATGTTTTAAAAATATTATGTAATTTGGATCAAACAATTGATATTTGGCATGACTTAATTGTTAATGTTGTTTTGAATAATGTTATGTGAATTAGTTTAGTGTTAATATTGTTTTTATTTTAAGTTTGGGTACTTGTGAGAAAATAAAAGGTTTTCCGAAAAATAAATATAAACAAGACTAATTTATTATTAAATCAGATCTATTATGAACTATTTATAGTTCAAATGATGTTTTTCCAAATAAAGATATATTGTTATTCAATGACGAAATTTTGCAAAAAGTACTACTTAGTGCAATAATCAGGTTCGTGGGATACTCATCAAGGACTTCGGTCTTGTAGACACCATTACCTATAATACCTGACTACGATGTAGTTGAAGTTTATCTTGCATAATATTTAGGAGTCGCGAAGGGTTTAGGTTTGAATAGGTTTTTTAAACAATTCTTTACTATTTTCCCGTGATAAAAACGTACAATCTTTAATATTTGAAAACACTTGAAATCGTCCAATTTTTTAAGGTAACACTAAATATACATTAGATGATAGGAAATGAAGTAATACCGTAATAAAATAACTTAATTGGTTAAAGTATTATATTAAAATTTATGATACGAAGATGTATGCATCTTCTACATACAGTATTTGTCCGACAAATATAATACCCTTTAAATAAGTTATTACCATCCAATTTGTAAGAACACTTGCAGATACCTTTTACTATGACTGAATACATTAGATCGAATCTCAAGGTGATTTATACGCTTTTGCGTGAGACGATGATTGTTAACATAACACATTTTTGATTGGTACGACTTAGACTTTCTTGTGGTTAGACCTATTAACACACGGCAAGATAGGGATGAAACAAGCTTACTATATATTATAGTAAAAAAGAAAGTCCTCATATGTGTTTAGGAATACAAAAGTTATGCGAAAATTATTCAATCGTTCAATACGTTGAATACACCAACACTAGCAGATCAACTGAATGTTGTTGATATCAATAGAACCTAACCTTAGGAAAGATAAATTTATGTATTTGAATAAACATGTCTTAGTAAAATATTTCTTCAAGGAGTATTACCGAGAAAATACAAAAATTAGAAATTAATTGCCCATCTATAAAATAAATAATAATGCCATACAAAAAACCGTAAACACTGGATTTGTTTCTTTAAACAAGAGAAGTCAAACCGAGACTCCTTCTTGTAAGGAACATGGAGACTCAACCTAATAACTTAGTCTTGCTCCAGAAGTTATAAAATGAATGTAGAATTGTCTAATGTAATCCAAAACTCCATAGCAACTTAAAAGTAAGTAAATTGCATTACTAAATATTTTCAAAATAAATTTCAATGTGAATAATTTGAAAGATATAATACATATAGAAACTAGAGAATAAATTCATAAAGCTATCAAATGCGTAACATCTTAATTTAAGAAGTTTATATTAGTTCTTGAATAGAAAAATAACCAATAGTACCGCCAAATGGTAAAGGCAAACTAGGATAATATATCTTGTTGTTTGTCTTAATCCACATCAAGGAGAAATTGCAATGCCCAAATTTCAAGTTTAAACAATAAGCATTGATGGATAGTCTTCATCTACACAAGTAGAAAATTTTAAAATCCAAGTACATTTCTACTATTCCGTTTTCAAAGAAATTTGTTAAAATAACTAGCTCACTTATTTGTTTACAATGTAATGGAACACTTTTAATTTAGTTCAAATCCAGTGGGAGCATTGTGATTTATTTTTGAACAAAACATTAATGTAATGTTGTCTAATTCAGTGGGAGCTGCAAGGTTTATTATCTTGTTAGTAACCAAGATTAATTTTCTCGCTTGTCTTGAATAATGCATAATTTTCCAACTATAGTCCACTCATGGTTTTAAGGATAGTCTGCACTATTTCTTATTAAACAAAATGGTTCTATATCTACTTGTAACACTAATATCTATGACACTATCATATTGTCCATATAAACAAATGAATATCATGTTGTTTAACTATATGTATGATGTTGTGCCATGCACGAATTGGGAGACATCTGTTATTGTTAGCAAGGAACAACACCAAGACAAAAACATAAGAATTAAAAGTTCTCTTGACCGAAAGGTAAAAACAATATGTTGAGATATTAATTAAAACTCCTTCAATATGTTGATCAATGGCGGAGATCATGAAAAACAATCTCGTAAGTTCCTCGTGTTGACAGGTACATATGTACGCTTTGGAGAATGATGGCTCATTTTCGTTTGCATCGATTCGCATACGTAGACACAACCGGATCCATGAGGAGAGATTGTCGACAGGTGGAGGTCAAATCCTGTGACCACAAGGTTAATATTCTGGCTTGGAAGTTAAAATCTTAATGCTCGTCCTACTCGTTTTAACAAATCTCGTCGCGGCATGTATATTGGATTCTATTGATTGACCCATTTGTAAATGGTAGTCGAAACGACAAGTCATGTTTCTTTCAATGCAATGTGGTTAGAACAGGTATATGAGAAAAATTTCTTCATGGTGGAAATGTGGATTATATGGATGTTAATTCATATGAGGAAGTGGCGTACTTGGCTCTGCTAACCGGATTCGATCAAACATCAAAGTAATTATCGAAGGGGGTCTATGAACGCTTTGTGGTTCAGTGGAATAACGGAATAAATCTTTTATTTATAACGAAGATAACCAGACAATGTCTTGACTATGATAAATTTTAGTCCTAGCTCTTTTTATGTTTAAATATCGATGTAAAGCATCGATCAAATGGGACGATTGGCTTAAAACCCTATATTAGTTTGTTGTTGAACTAGCTCCTAGCTATGTTATAATAAAATAGCCGTTCAAAAAAAAAGACTAACTTTCAAGTACATGTTTATGTGATATTGAAATGTCCATAATAATTAAGAAATCATAATTTATAACTACTTCACGTAAAAGGATTAATGTGCACTTGGAATGTCACAAAAAATGAAGAAAATCTAGATTAACTTGAAATTAAAACTGATCCAAGAGTAAGTGTTCAGGATTACTTAGATAAATATCTTTATGTTTATTGGTAAATTAAAAACCACAAAGTCCGTTAATTGTTAAAAAGACTTATAACATAAAGTAAAGTTGATATCATCTGGCAGTGACATGAACAAAAGACCTTGAATTAATTCAAAGGCAAATAATGTATATTTAACATTATAGCTTTCTTGAATAGTTAAAGTATCGTATACAATATTGATAGCAAATAAGTTTTTAATACTATCTATTCAAATTTGGTTTGACACAAATGATAAGTATGTGACCTAAGAGACTACGTAATTGAAAAGATTGTGATAAAGTCTCACAATAAAATTACTCAAGAATACCCACATAGTCTGGTATACCTAGAGTGATTGAAACAAAATCTTTGGAATTATTTATTTTGATAACTTAAATCTTTACACTTCCACAACTCTCAAGGTTGAAATTGAGTATGCATTGAATATACACAATAAGACTGCCACCTAAAAGTTAACAAGACACCAACATGATTATGAAATGTATGACTCCCAAAAATCATAAAATTAAAGCTCTGAATATAGTTAAAAGTCTTTGAAGAATAGCATTAACAAAACAAACCTTCGAACTTGTCAATGTATCTTGTAATGTCCTTCTACATGCTAAGTAATTATAGAATCGTCTTACAAAAAGCAAGTGGGAGCGTTTTTAGATCTTAAAGAGATAAAAATACAAAATACATAACCTTCTAAACACACTAGTGGATATCATATCGAGGCTTTAGAATTTAAACCGTCAAAATATAATTTTCGATCATAGATCCGCAAGGATACCTTAAATACTTGATTGATAAAGTTATATCAAATATTGAGAAATATTAGATCACAGGATCATAGTGAACCTTGATAACGAATGCTTATGAATTTTGAATTTGGTATCATGGTGAAACCATTAAGATGCATTGTTGAATTTTGAATTTGATAAATGACTCAAACTATGAATGTTAAGATGTTGTCAACAAAAATAATCATTTTGGAACTTGATTGATCTTTAACTAAACGGTTAAACTATAAAGTTAAAATGAGTTTCTTCAAAGAAAATGAAAACCCAAGTGGTTTGGTTTTTGGTTTTAAACTCATAAGGACAATGTTGTACACATATTTAATGCATACATTATGATAGGATTTTTAATCATACGCAAGCAATTGTTTTTTGATTAAACATTCTTTCTATACACATTAATCATATAAAGATGGTTGATTGTCATGCTTGTGTTCATATTGATGAAATATGACAATGAATTTAAAACTCTTCCTTGAATGATTACTATTGCGAGGACGGTTAGTAATCAAATGAGTTTATAAATTCATAGAATCTTTATGAAGTGTACAAATGGCAAGAATCCAAGTATGGATTATTGCAAACATCTAGGAGAATAATTTTATGTTTATTGTTAAATAAAGATAACTCCTGATAATTTCTAAAAGCTAGTGGGAGTATTATGTTCAGGTTCCTTTCGCCTGAAAGATTTAGGAAATAAAACATACAACCTTGAAATATATGTTTATTGCTATGAACATATACGGTATATAAATCTAACACAATTTAACATACCATTTAGAAAGTCTCAATGGATACATATCTTTTGATAAGATGGAACATGAATGAAATCTTAAGTTGGACTAAAGGATTCGTTATGTACATCAGATTGTATAGAGGAATAGTTGTATCATGCACTAATGCAAGATGATTTGACAACATTGGTATTTAGTCAAAAGTTATTAGATAATTATAGAATTAAATATTTTAATAGAATATGTTTGGTTTTGGAATTCTTCTTAGATTGTGGATTTGTCCATATTAATGAAAATCTAAGGATATATACTGCAACAATTTATTGTGTAATTAGAATAAACCAATGAACTTGGAGTTCATGAGGTGCCAAACATTATTAAGAGAATATTCATCGTTTACGGATTTTAAAAGCATGGGGTTGTTTGTGTACACGGATGCTAAATCGATTTGAGATGACACTCAATACTAGTCATGGTATGATTTCATTTTTGATGATGACCATGTGGACTAGTTGTGCTTAACTGAGAGCATAGTTGCATTACACATTAAAGAATAAGAATGCTTTACAGTTTTGGAAGCTGTGGAAGATGATTGTGTCAATAGTTGATGTTACACAACTTATGAGATAATAGTGTGTCAAGATATTTGGATATATATGAACAAACAATCATCATACATATTCAAGAACTTCACTTATTGAATTCTTAAAATAAGTATTCTCAAAATTCCTAAAGATCAAATCTAGTTGAAATTATGAAATCTAAGCCTTGTCAACAAGTACGATTGTCGTATCTTGAGGCATGATTTGTCAACTAGAATTTTCATGCATTTGATCTATTTAGTATTTGGATAAGGGATGTTATAGACAATTTTATTAATGATAATGATACGAGGTATGTGGGTTATATTTAATATAAATTGTGTCCTATATTTGCATGTTTAAATCCATGAATAATAAATGTATTATTCTAAATTAATCCGTTGTCGATTAACAATATGGGAATAGTGTTAAACTAAGACAATTCTGAGTGATTGGTGATATTGGAGATATTTGATATTGGTGATATTAAGGATAAGTCCACCAAACTCACATGATATTCATAAGATGAATATTGGATTTCCCCAACTAACAAGATTATCACTTTATGGATCGGCGTCATTAAGTGAATCTTGTAAGTGATTTTAATTTACTAAATCCTTAGACTTGAGATGCAAGTAGGTCTTGCATGTGTGGATAATCCTTCTTGATGTAGTTTAAGTTATCCTGAATAAGGTAGCTAATAAGGACTATTTTCAGAAGTGATTTTGAAGCATATGACTTGGCACTTGTAGTCAATAAAGAATTTGTTCCTTCAATAGTTGAAGTATGATGCCACTGGGCCCCTCGTAGGGTTAATCAGATGTATGTGTGGCCGCACCCAAAAACTCAAGTAGATATGTCTCAATGATTTTTGGTAATCTAGATTAATCATATATACGAGAAACAGAATCGTTAAATAATGGAATGACCACTGGTACAAAAACTGGTATTGGTCACTCCAAAAATATGTGACAATATACATATGGTCACACGTGTTTTTTTGTGTGTTTGTCACCAAAGATCGCGCCAATGTAGGTCACATACGGTCACGTTAGGGATTTCGTGGCTATTTCCATTGAAAAAGAGTGACCAAAACCCGAATATGTGTGACAAATTAGGCACAAGTTTTGTTGGATTAATCAGTATTAGTGACCGTAAACACTTTATAGTCACACGAATGGTTTTTGAGAGTAACTATTGTTCGTCCTTTGGCCACATAAATATATAATATATGTGACATTTGAGATGATTTATTCAAGTAAATTTGTATTTTGTGTGACTATTGCCCATCCTATGGCTACATGAATATATAATAAATGTGGCCTTTGCGATGATTTAGTCACATAAATCATGTTTTTTGTGGGGATTTAGTAACATATAAGTAATCAAAAATTGGCCAAAAGTGTGAATAAGTGTGACCATATGCTTTGTAAACTCAACTAAATGTGTATTTTGTGTGACTATTGTTCACCATTGGCCACATGATCTTTATGTTTGTGTGGCATTTGCTATGATTTAGTCACACAAAGCATGTTTTTTGTGGGGATTTAGTCACATACAAGTAACCAAAAAGTGGCCAAAAGCGTTAATAAGTGTGACCATATGCTTTGTAAACTCAAGTGAATGTGTATTTTGTGTGACTATTGTTCATCCAATGGCCACATGAATTTTATAATATGGAAGTGCGGGGAATCGAACCCCGTGCCTCTCGCATGCAATGCGAGCGCTCTACCATGTGAGCTACACTCCCAAAATGTAACAGTATACATGTGTTTTCAATAGAGACTTGCTAATCAAATAATAAGAGCTATAATGCTCTTAATTATACTTGAAACACTTACAATAGTATCTGACGTGTCCTGTGAATTGTTATTGAAGTTTGGCTATTGCTGTCATCTCGTCCAAATATAAAAGATCTTACCCAACGAATACCAAGAGTCCAAAATATAGCTGCAACAACAAAAACAAACATGAACCGGACGATTAAGCATCACAAAATACTAAACTTAAAATAATCTTTATGCGAAGTTATTGTCTAGTGGGATAAATTGCACCGGATATTATGTATAAGAAGATGAATGTCCTTAATCATAATGGTAATCCAGGATTTGATGCAAGTATATTATGTGAAAGCAGTTTTCTAAATTGTGTACCTTGTCGACTTTCCTGGAAGAATGTCCATCAAAGAGAAATCATGATAAGGGGGGCCTGCAATAGCGGACGACAAAGATATCAACCAAGAATTTCATACACAGATATACATGTGTTATATCACATATGGTATGATGAAAGGCCTATATATCACGAAAGTTTGAAAAATGCTAGATATTTATCTTCCCAAGAGCTAATCGTCATAGTACAATCATTTCTCTTATTCTAAAAGAGACCCGACTTATAAGAGGTTATTTAACCTTATCTGGCTACCTTCATTCCCATTCCAGCATGCATACATATACATCAAGAGAATCACAGACAATGGTACGGTATATATAAGAATACATATGCACATTCAAAAGACAAATGGTTTTACCAGATAAACAACCGGTTTGGCAGTGAGCAATTGAAAAACATTCAAGATTTCAATCTCAACAGCTTTCCAGTCCCCTAACCGGATATCTTTTTCACTCTCGAGCCAGGTTTTGACCTGCAGTAAACAACCAGAATCATCAATCATTACAATCCCAATTCACAAGTATTTCCATAAACTTAGCGTTTGAGGTGCTAGTGAAACAATATCTCGTCAATATAACTTAGCATATAATTAACATATTTTTTGGGTAAAGGGGACTCACCCCGGTAAGTCAAGCAGTCTTAATTCATTGAGCAACACTAAAATTCTCGGGCAGCACTAAATTTTCTTTGAGCCCAAACAGCATTAACCACATTCAGCAGCACTAATGTAAACTTGGCAGTCTTAAAGGATATTCGGACAGCATTAACATACAAAGGCAGCACTAATTTTCAAGGAGCAGTACTAATGTTGTATTGGCAGCGAGCAGTACTAATTTTCAAAGGCAGCACTAATTTTCAAGGAGCAGTACAAAGGCAGCACTAATTTTCAAGGAGCAGTACTAATGTTGATTCAGCAGATGTTGAATTGACTTTGGCTGACAATAGCCTGTTATATAATACCTGCCAAAAATATACCACTAAAAATCTAGACAGATAATCTTGATTTGAAGAAAAGGAATTAAGCAAACTGTAGTCTTACTTGGTGGAGCCGAAAAAGCGCGTAAAATGATTCATTTCCATAGAAAACGTTGCAATCTTTTTTCCCACCATCATGTAATGGAGAAGCCACACGTTTTGCCAGTGGTTTTGCACTTAGCAAAATATGATCTGAATATGTGCCATCTGCACTAATAAAGTTTGCATCCTCTATCCCCTCGGCCTCTCCTTCGCTTTCTGCTTTACCATCAAGATCATCACGGTCTCCATCTTCATGATCTTCCCGTTGACTCACTGCCTGACACATCATCACCACCTTCCAGAACATTTTTACTGTCCTCGTCATCAGCATCTGCATCAATCTCCATGCTATGTTTTGCTTTAGCATTTGACCCATTATGATCACCATATGCAGCCAAATCAGCCTCATCAAAATAAACATTAGGTGATAACTCTCCCTCTTCTTTCTCAAATTTAGCAAAATTTCCATTTGCCACGGGTGGAGTTCTTGAGGTATCACCTTGCTGTAGGATAAAAAGAAAAAGAAAAAATATGAGATAATTCATTTCAAGGCGTGAAAGCAACGGCTATACGTTACATTCAAACCTGAGATGATGGAACGTCATCAATGTTTGACTTGGCTTCATGGCCATCATCATGAACATTACGTGGTCTAGGAGTTGCATCACGCCCTTGTAATAAAATCCACAAAACTGGCTCAGCAATAACACTTAATTGTACACAAATCAAAGTTAGAGACGTGATAAATGTCAAGTACACTTACCAGATAACTCCGTGATACTTCTGGGAAGAACATTATCATTTACAACACCAACAGCTGGCGCTTTATCCCTAATACCTGTGTTCTTAACATCTTTTTCTACTCTTGATCCATCTTCTTTGGGTAAAGCACCACCATTTACCATAATTACCTTGCTTGAATCTACTCTTTTTGGTAAAACATTATCATCACCATTGCAAGCTGGTTTTCCTTGTTTGATGTAACACCCCGCCAAGGCGGAATCACGAGGTGAAACTTCATGGATATCGTTACAACACAATGGTGTCTACTATAGAGATACTAAAAGATTCGACATATCAAATTTTCAGGTCGTGGAAGGAACAATAGAGCATTAGCTCCAAGAAGTAGTCCAAGCTTCATAACTTGATTCACTTGTCTTTAGTAGACAGACCTCTTCACACAAATACTAAATAATTTTAAATAAATCAACATAATATCTTGTCAGTCAAGTCCATATTCAAGATGTGGGCACAATAGAGTGTCTACTCCAGAGCAACACTATAGAGAACATCATCATCTTTTCCGGCTCTTTTCCTTTGTTTCTTTTATCTCAGCCACTAAGCCTATAGTAATAGAGAAACATAAAGGATCTTCAGTATAAGAAAAAAAACCACAACTAGTAGAAATAAGATTCACTTACATTTTGTGCTCAAATCCTTTGAATCTTGCTGCATAAAATAGAAACTTCGGTGATCAAGTGACTTGTAATGGTTCTACGCAATATGTCTGCCCACCACCTTGTTAAAATATTTTCGACACTTTATTCACTCTTCTTGTTTCCTCTTCATACGAATTAATATAACAGGTACCGCAGTAGATGGGCTTTTACGCAGTGTTTCCATCACTTCAAGACCATGATCTCCGTATAAACGCTCAATACAGCGTAAATTCAGAGCTACAGGTATCCATAAAAAATATATATGTAAGAGCAAAACATAAAACTATATCAACTTTTTCATAACTAAACAGCAGAGATAAAATAATATAAGACCTGAGAAATGATCTTCGACACGAATGGAACCCTCTGAACTAACTGAGCGGTTGTTAATGCCGTTTAGTAGTTCCTCAACACGTTTGAGAGCTGAGTTCACAGACTCCAATAACATGTCTAACTCGAACCTAGAAGTGTAAAAAATAAGCACAAATGATCTTCGACACGAATGGAAACTCGAGGTAAAAAAATGTAGATAAGCCATTTTAAATTTTTCCTCAGATAATCAGTTTTCTTGCAATAAATTATTTGAAGTCCTAATCTGTTTTCTTGCAGTATTCGTATATTCTAACTTTATTCGACATCAAGTCACAATAATCATATAATCAACACTAAAACACAAATCCAAACACCCCACATGACTTGTTTAGAACATAATGAGACCTTGATAGTTATATATCTAAACCAACAATTGGAAATACATGTACTGTATATTTCATTTCATTAGTTTCAATGATATTAGTTAGGGGTGTAAACGAACTGAGCGTTCAACGAACCATTCGCAAATTGTTTGGCGAGAAACTCGTTTATTTAATAAATGAATGAACACAAACAAGTTTTTGGATCCGTTTAGTTAGATAAACGAACGTGAACAAACACTTCGTTCGTCCATTTACGTTCCTGAACGTCCGATTATGTCTGTCCGATTACGCTCATTTATCTTGTTCGTTTACGTTCGATTAACATCCCAAGTGTTAAAAAAGTTAATAAATTATATATTTAGTATTTTGCAGTCCATGCTAATAATATATTAATATAGTACTTAATGATAGACATTGAATAAACCCGTTGGTGTAACTTTATTATCAACCAATATTTATAATAGTGAAACCCTAATACCCAAAACCCACAAACCGGGCTTGGGCTTATTTAGCCTCTAATACTCCCCCGCAGTCCGAGCGGCGAAATGGCGAAAGCTCGGACTGGAGTAGTAAACTAGAAAAGGAGAAAATTAAAACAAAACAAGACATGAACAACCGGAACAAAGGAAATCGTGACCTTGTACGACACTTTTAACCTCGGGACCTTGCACAATTGAAGGGAACTTGTGACCTTAGCACAAATCACCAACACAAATTACGGGATAATTCAAAGTATCCTTATAATGGAGAATAATTCAAAGTATTCTCACCAACATAAATTACGGGATAATTCAAAGTATCCATATAATGGAGAATAATTCAAAGTATTCTCACCAACACAAATTACGAGATAATTCAAATTATCCCTAGAACGGAGAATAATTCAAAGATATAATAAAAATAAAATAAAATGATTTTTTTAATAAAAAGGAAAATAAACTTGATAAGCAAAGAAAAAAAACAAAACAAACAAATAAATCCACACCATCATGGGCACGTATCATTTATTCGTAGATCCACCATCATCTTTTATAATAAATTGAATATAATTTCATTCAAGACTATCTTTTCTTTATTCAATCTAATTTTGCAGGGGGTCAATAAGGCTGGGGGGGGAAAATAAAAAGTGCACCTTTGCATGCACCAATTCATGCAATAAAGATCACCAATATGCAACATGAGAAACACCAAAAGGTTACACAATCTACTAGCATAAGTCCCTTTACCCACACCATGTACACCCAGAAACACCCATTCGAAAGTTCTTGACCCAGGACTTTTCCATTGATAAATTTGCTGGGTGTGATTGATGTGTCGGATTTACTCCTCCAGTCGTTTTGTGGATAAGGATCTTGTCACGAATAGGCTCAAGAATTGTGGATGTCAGTTTGACAAGAGCGGGTGAGTCATGCCGCCCATTTTTGGTGTGAATTGGGTACGGCTGACTAATAAATTAGGGATTGGTGTTTTAGGGTTTTGTCTCTGATACCATGTTAGACATTGAATAAACCCGTTGGTGTAACTTTATTATCAACCACTATTTATAATAGTGAAACCCTAATACCCAAAACCCACAAACCAGGATTGGGCTTATTTAGCCTCTAATACTTAAGTACTTATTAATTTCTCTTAAATAATAATCTATATAAGGCACCGACTATGCGTATCGATGATGTTAATGTAGATGATATGGGTCGTCTTAAATAAAACACTTTAGTTACACCCTTGCTTATGTCCGTTTCGTTTATATTCATGATTGTTTACCGTTCATTTATGTTGTTTATGTTCATAATATGTTCCGTTTAACTTTTTAATGAGCCCGAACCTAAACGAACATGAACAATTTTAAATTTAAATAAACGAACATGAACAACAATTTTGGTTTATTACGCGTTCGTGTTCATTTATTTGTTCGGCTAAAATTAAATAAACAAACATGAATATACCTCCATTCGCTTTTGTCTGGTTCGTTTAACTTTTTAATGAGCGAACCTTAATATGTGTATCGATGATGCTAATAGTAAGATGATCATATGGTTCGTTTAAATAAACAACTTTAGTTACACCCTTGCTTATGTCCGTTTACGTTTATATATGATCGTTTATGTTCATTTATGTTCGTTTATGTCATATATGTTCGTTTAACTTTTTAATGAACGAACCTAAACGAACATGAACAATTTTAAATTTAAATAAACGAACATGAACAACAATTTTGGTTCGATTACGCGTTCGTGTTCGTTTATTTGTTCGGCTAAAATTAAATAAACGAACATGAATATACCTCCATTCGCTTTTGTCTGGTTCGTTTAGCCTTAATATTAATTAAGCAGCAACTAATTTTTTTAACAATATTTCTGTTGATGTACTTTCTATAATTTCATTTCCCAAGCTGGTCATATATACGTGAATCATAAAGGTCATGTAAACTACAAATTCGCTGTCGTTTTAGAAACATAGTAATGATTCATTTCAGTAATTTCTTCTTATAAAATATCTAGACCACCTCATTTAACTTTCTTTTCTATCTTAATTTTTATAAAAAAATAATATTTATTATTTCAATTTACTAATAAACAAATATATATTTAAAATTATTAATTTTCTATGTCCACATTTGCTCTTAAGATCTACGTCAAATCCTAATC